>BMAV01007808.1:99140-144724 GCA_019973955.1 Trichonephila inaurata madagascariensis
CGAATTTGTAGTAATTTTGAACTGGTTTTATGTTTTAATCTCCTATTCTTTATAATCAAATGAAAACTTTAAACTGTATAATATAACTTCCCTGAATGTTTTAACCACTTTAAATACTGAATTTGACCTTAGCTTTACGACAGTACTATAAACATTTCTTTCTAACATTCTTAATTCTATAAAGGTAATAGTTATATAATTGTGAAATTTCAGAATGGGTCAAATATCTGCTATATTACCTGATTTTATTATAGTAATATTTTATATACTCATAAATTCTTTTTTAAAAATTGACTTACTGGAGGTAAATCCCAGTCTTCTTCGGATTCATAATTTTGGTACATTTCTTTCATCACATATAATCTATTGAGAAACTTTTGCTTTGGCCATTCATACTCCTGGCGAGTATCTAGGTTCTTCATTTTCACGTACACCTGTTCAAATTATAAGGCCTTATTCAGTTGTATAGAATAAAGCATCACTATATAAGCATGAACTAAGAGATTAGGTAATAAAAAATAATTTGGTAGGAAAACTACAATAAGGTGAAGTAGGTGTTGCGGATTATTATCCAGCAAAGTTTGTTAATGTGGCAGGTGCTGATTTTTTTATTACTTGTTTGAGGAGACAATTTTTGATGACTTCTTCCGCAAACAAAACAGAATTCTGAATCATATAAATATGGATACTCGGCTCGAATTCGTAGATGGATGATGAAAAAAAACTGATTTAAAAGGAGTTCAAAACAAAGAATTGATTATCAAAGAACGTCGCAACACGAGGGCTAGTGAAGAAGCTAATTTTGAGTCGTGTGCTGCTAACCTTGGCTTTTCTTACGATTCCCAGCATCTAAATTACTTTCAATTGAGCTGTGTGAAGAGATATGAAGTTTCCCTATTCACGCGCGTTGATTGATTTTTGGTTAGTTACACCAGGTGAGTCCAACCCAAATGACCTTGCGGGTCACTTTGGAAATAACATTACAATCTCGCGGGCGGTACATAAAAATATGTAGCTTTATATCAGATTTGGAAACAAAAAAACATTTATTGGAGTGAACATTTAAAACAGAATGAATTATTAATATTGTTTTCATTATTTTTTCATGTATACAGACATAGATAGTATAATAATGTTTATATAATATAATAATGCAATGGTCAAATAATGTTTAATATATTACATTTGCCATTTTCTTGAAAATTACGGTGTTCCTATTGAATTGATCTTTTGTTACTCATTGTTGAAATTTGATAGTGCTGTCATTCTCAAACGATTAAGTATACATTGTCTTTTATTTTAACCATCCTGAATAATTTTTTTTAAACTTTAAAATCATCTCTTTCCGCCTCTTGCTTTTTAAGCAGTCCGAACAGAAAAGGAGAAGGAGAAATGAAAGTCGCAAACACTGAGAATCCTGTACCATCCATAGTAAAGGATATGAATAATGCAATTTGGAATTTATTAAAAAAGTAATTTATTATAGTAAAATCCAACGTAACTGTTTCATAAAATATAAATATATTTTAATCTAAAGGAGGTTTCTGTTATCAAAAATGATTTATTTTAAAACAAGAATAGGTAACAGGCAAATACATCGTATATATATATATATATATAAATTTCCCCTTAAATAAATTTCAAAATAGAAAAACTTTAAAAGCCTGATATTTAAATTTTTTTTAAAAAGAGTCGGTGTGCCGCAACTTACGTACTGGCGGGCCGCTTGTTGGACACCCCTGTTCTACACCAGTGGCCATCAAATTGTGTTCCAGGGAACCGTGGAGTTCCACAAGGTATATCCAGTGCTTGTTGGACACCCCTGAGTTACACTACGAAACAACAAGTGGACTATTGAAGAAAGAACCTCGTACATCTGAAATTCCTTCCATTGACGAGGATGACTCTTGAGCTGACACCCCATTTATCGGACTTCCGTTTATCAGATAGTGCCAACGTGAGAACTTTGGGATTCGTAAGATTAAATCTCAAGATCCCCAAGAAGGGACTTGAGTAGTGCAGGTAATTGAGTACACGACTCGACAGACTACACCGGCTATTAGTTTGTTACCATGACCATTCTTGTATCATTGTCACGCAAAATAGAGAAGATGGAAAATTAATTTCAAGTAAAACTTTGTTACTCTCATTGATATATTAATACTTTTCGAGTAAATTCTTAAAGTGATTAAATTCTTGTTTTTTTAAATTTTCAAAAGTATATTTACTGGCTTTTAAAGGTAAATTTTTTAATGGAATATGAATCATGCTGATACTAATTTTTCACAGATTATTTTCATCTCCTTGAGTCTAAAAAAGTTACATTTAATATGGTTTTAAAAAGATAATTTTCTCAGTAATGTGACAATGAGTGTATAGTAACAGATACGTTTTTTTTGTGTTGTGGAGAATCACATCCTTAAATTTTAAATTTAATGTGACGTCTATTGAATTGGTGTATTCAATTTTGCAATATTTCACGAATTTACACTTTTTCTTTGATATTATAACTTAAAATTAATTTTGTCTCTGTAATATTTTGCCAACTTAAAAGTTTTGCAATTTTTGACATTGATTTTAGCACGTGATTCAAGCGAATTCAGTCCTAAAATATCTTTTCTCTTCATTATTAATGTTTTAAGCAATAAAGCATACATTATTCTTTTGGTATCCTCCACTACATTTCTCGATTTGTAAAATGTTCTACATGTGTGAACTGCAGATATTCTTTATTAATAACACACGATAGTTGTTGATTAAAAATGCGTACGAAGGAAGACAACGATATCTAGTGATATAGATTTAAAGTACATCACTCGCCGTACCTCTGTTCTTCCTGTCGATTTTCCAATCATCTGTGGGGAAACGAGCATAATTTCAAATCGAACGCGTTTGTCCAATTCTTCACTAATAGAATTCGCCACTTCAACTCCTGGCAACACTTCCAATAAGTCTTTGTTTAACAGAGCACTCTCTGAAAAAAGAAAGAATGATATTAAAAAAATCAATGGGCCTCGAGAGATAAATTTACTTTACCTATTTTTGTTAAATATTTGTGAAAAATCTGGCTTTAGTTTGGAAGAAGTCTAGAATATCCAGAAGCCTCGAGGATTGTAAAGGATTAAGAAAGCTTAGCGCACTACCATAATTATTTATTCATTTTGAACAATAAACATTGAACAAAAAAGGTTACGGATTATTTTTCTGCATTCTATTTTTGTTCGCTTACATTAACATATTAAAGAAAAAAACTTCAATGTGATTATTGCTTGCGAAAAATATATTTACGAAACATTTCTGAAATGTATATTTATTGAAAATAATTTTATTCTACATCTTATAAATCTTATAAGTAATAATGTCTTATGAATATCATTTGACAATAAAAATAATGAAAACATGTTTCATTTTAAATGCACATGCTTTTTAACAACTAAGAGTTGTTAAATTTAATACGATAAATGAAAACTGATTTTGATCATTTTTAACGAAGATGTTCTAATTGTGTTAAAGTTTGAACTATATTTTATGCTTCTAGTGTTTCCGTTATTCCTCAATTAAACTTAACCCCTAAACTCAATGTGAATCTAATTCATCATCTTTGATCCATTAAAATTTTTTATCTTAAGTATTTGTTCTTTGGGGTAAATTGGTTCTTACCTCTGGAATTGTCTTCAGAAAGGTTGATACCAGCTTTAGCGGCAATTTCTTCTTGAGCCATTTCGTACGTCACTTCCGGGTACTTTCTTCCGCGGATGGTGTTTTCACTCTCCTGATACACGTACAACTGGGTACTTCCAAACATGATCCTGAGGATAGGAAAAAAGTTTTCAACTATTTTTTTTTTAAATTTTGTATTGAAACATGGAAATGTATTTATATTTTGTTGCACTGCTTTATTTCAAAAGATTTATGAAAACTGTACATAGAGCACAAAAATTCAATTCCTGTTTGCATAATTGTTGTAAATAATGTGACATAGCATTTGCTATAACTTAACTCCTTAATACTTCTACTTAAACGCTCATCACACACAGCAAGACTCGTTAATATATCTTGATATATTAACGAGTCTAATTTTAAATAATCATGTACTACGTGCTCTGCTGCAAGTGTCATTGTCTTACAAATGTAATTATTTATCCTATTATTTACTATTGTTATTTATTTATTTTTAACACGTTTCGGAAGTCACAAATGTTGAATGTGGTGTATTAAAAATAGTGTCTAAAGTCAGTACATTATAAATTTCTAAATTTATTGTAAAAAACCGCTGATCACAGCTACCAGAAAACAACACGTACACAGAGATTGTTAACATTTGTTTGCTATATTTGTGTTTTTTCTATTGAACAAGTAAAATTGCACACATTTTTCATTTCCTTAATAATAATCATAAAATCTGCATAAATATTGTTTTTGATGAGGTTAAAATAGCTTTATCAAATTTCTATACCGAAATGAAATCTTGCATAATTTTGAAAACGAGTGATAAAGGCGAAGGTAATCTAAAATTATTCTGAAAATAGCTTTGTAAGGGAAACAAATTACAATTGTGGTGATTAAATTAAAAACTCTATTTTAGTTAAAAATGCTGAGAATGAAGCTGACCTGTCGTTGTGACTCAAAACAGATTGGCTGGTCACTGGTTCTCCATTCAAAAGAATGCGCGCTTCTGGGCAGCCCTTTTCGATAATGACCTGGTCAAGTTCTTGAACGTGGATAATGGCATGATTTTCTTGAATGCTGAAAGAAAGCATTGTTGAAACACATATATATTTTTTATTTGTATACATTAAGTTCACATAAGTAAACTGAAAATGACCCCAAGTATTGAAGGTACCAAATAACATATTACAACACATTTGAAATCTCCGTACATTGCCATCTAAGGATAATTCACGTTAAACCAAAAAAGTATTAAAAAAGGGACTCAGTAATTTGTAACATTGGAAATTAATTTAATGAGTGAATATGGATCACACAAAACATTTATTATGCAAACAAATTATAAAATTGATATAAAAAGGTAATATTCTTTTTACATAAAGTAAACAATTTAAAAAGTTAGGCTTCCCATCTATTTAACTGAGCATTAAACAACTAAAAAACAGTTTCATGCATTGCTGTATGAAGTACCACTTACCTGGGTCCTAAAAGTAAAATATCAGCATTATCTTCTTTTCCTATTCTGTTGGCACCTTTCTTTAGAATATGCAAAATTTTTCCTGATAGTTGTGGATCGAAGTTTAGATTAGATAAATGCGGATGCTGCTTTTTAAGTTCTTCTAGTCTGGCTCTTTCAGCATCCTAGAATATATTTATGCATCCTTTAAGATAAAATGTTTTGCGAAATAAAATCGATTTTTAAGTAATATAACTTTACCCTTCAACATTCATGATTTTATCCTCTTAAAATCTTTTTTAGGACTTCTTGGAAATATCCAAATAACTAAAGTTTCAAAAGTAAAAATATATTTATTGTGCCAATATAATTAAATTCAATTAAATTAATCAAATAATTTCTGATCAAAGTTTAGATTAGTTACAAATGATATTTTGATTCTTCCAAAACAGATTGTTTTGCATCTTAAAATACCTTTAATACAAGATCTAATCCAAAATGTTTTCGAAACAAACAAGCAAACAGAAACTAAATGGTGCATCACTTAATTTTTTCTTAATCAACTTCCACGCTTCTTTGTTCCTCATTGAAACATTAAAGTTTTAAGGAGGAACAAAAATTGCATGAAAAGGAATCATAATTATTATTAAATAAACAGTCTTATATTTAAATTTGATGTAAGCCAAATATGAAAAATTCTTACGGCCTTTTGTGCTTGCCGAGCCTGTCTTAATTTTTCTTCATAGGACTGTTTGATTTGTTGCAACTCTCTTTCGTTTTCAGCCATGGCAGCTTTCATTTCTTCTTCCCACCTACTTCGACGACGTACCACTTCTGGAAAGATTGTTCAGAATATATATTTTTCAGTCTAAATCTTTTCATACACACATTTGATATTGCAAGCGACGAATTTTATTAATTTGTAATTCTCAGAATCGTGAACTTTGAATAAGTTATTAGAAAATCTATCATATTTAATGTTGAGTTTTAATTGTGTTCTGTACGCGAGTTTGTAGTCTATTAAATCTCTTGAACACAATTTAGAATATTTGAGAATAATACATTTCTTCAACTCAAATATATCTTCTGTGGAAAAAGAAAGCTAATGTGAAATTGTCTTAGGCATTCTTAATACCATAAGGGAAAAAAACTACAAATGCTTAAAATGTGATTTTATTCATAAACATGAATTTACTCTGTATTCATTTTATTACTATGTATTCAATTGTTTACATCAACAACCATAAAAATTAGCCAAAATTGTTCATTCTCGAATATTTTTATCTTACTGTTTTCGTGAATTATTGTCTTTAAGTAAATTGAAACCCCATGTTTTTTCTGTTATGATGCTTGTGTGAAGATTTTTTAAAATTTTATTTCATCATTCATTTATAGTATGAGTTTATTTTACGTTATTATTTAAATTTTACTTCATCTAAGTAGCTCATACTCTTTTCCAAAGTTCGTCTATACAAGTATGCTAAAAATAATACGATAGAGATTACAGAGATTATTTCATTGCCTCAAAGATGTATACGATGATTTAACAAATATTTCTTGCCAAGTACTTACATAGAAAGAAGTAAATCTGGAACGCGAGTGTTAACAGCATAATCTAGTCAAGAATATCAAAAAGGGCTTTTTTCCACTATTAGGCTCGTTGAAATCTGGAAGCGATTGCCTTCGTTAATCAGGTGAGCATCACTGAATATTCTTTCAACATTTTAAGGATATCTCCAAGTTTAACACAACTCAAGCAATAGAAACAACTGATCGCTTAAGAATAATGAAAGGGAATTGTGATATTTTGTGAAAGACTAGAGACAAAAGAGTAAAAAAGATGGGAATGAAATGCGTATTAGAGGATTTATTGTTAAAAGTCTGTAACGTGTGTAAATTATGGTGCTGGTATGCATTAAATTCTAGTAAGTCCTATATTGAAAATACATTTTCTCTCAAAACTGAGTTTTTTACTATACAAAGAACATTTTCCCCTAAACTGCTGCACTTAACAACTCATGAATTTGTATAACTAATGAGGACGCTCTATTACATACTTTGACATAGGGAGGTTTCAAAACAATTATTCAGACTCACATTTAGCAGTAAACATCATGAAATTTCAGTGTTTTTAAGAATAAAAACACAGACATGAGCAAAAATTTTTTTTTTTTAAAATTAAAATTTATAATTATAAAATCTCTGGTCACGTATGCATTATAGATAAAAAAAATATTCCAAAAAGATTGTAGAGATTTTTATTTAAAAGAATTTTTATGTTTCTTAAAAATTGTTGCGTCTTCGGTAGTTGAGTAGTCATGGTCACGAATTCGTGGACGGCGTTATAGAACCGTGGATTTGAATCCGTACACTATCGAAGATCCAAAGTGTATTGAGGCTCAAACATCGCGCATTTGCGTGGTCTGGAAGTTTGGTGATAAGAATGCAAAATCACACATACACATGAAATGTTCTCGTCCTTCACTGAAGTTCAAAATTACGCTAAGACAGTTATATCAATAACCATCATGTTGCTTTAGAGTGCGGAGTTAACTTCAAATCAAATTTAAAAATGCCCACTTTTAACTTTGCTGAGATAAAGGTTCTGTTTTGTAAGCCTACCTCCTTAACCAAGTAATGAGACAGATGGAACTAATACATTTCTTATAGAAGTTTATCCATAATAATATGAGGGTGAACCTTTTCTCCTGTAAGTGAAGATATAGCGTTTAAAATAAAAAGTTATATTCAAAAAATAACAACGAAGACATTTAAACACTAAAGGACTAGGTTTCTGAAAAAAGCACAGTGGCATCAACATGCATAAATAAATCTTTACTCAAGTGAACTCATGCTGTATGGTTTAATTTGATAAGTTTGGAATTTGCCAAAACACTTTGGTGTAGAAATCTTAATAATAACTTGATTACTCACACAATAAATTAGTTAATTGCCTTACAATAGTTCACAATATTTCTTACTACTCACAATAAATTCCTTAATTCTGAGGATTAATGGATTTATTGTGTCGCCATCTTCAATATACCTTTAATAATAAATCTATAAATTCCTGCATGGTATTTGTTTTTAATTTCATTTGTTATAAGTATAATCTTTTATTACTTATTATGTTTTTCTTCCTGGTACATGTATATACATGTGTGTATGTTTGTAGATATGTTTACATTTTTAAGTACGTCCTTTTATAACTGTGTAGTTTCTGTTCAATAATTTTCTGTCTGATGGAACGTAATCTTCCCGAGAGACTGATTACAAGCTCTGAGCCCTTGTTAAGTGAGTTCGATCTTCTCTGTATAATGAATAAATAATTACGAGGAAGGGAACATGAGTAAAGGCAAAGTAACTCCTTAACTAAACAACTTTGGCAAACATCTCTATGGTAAGTGACTTTATCTCTTTCTAAATAAAATTTTCTGAATTCTTTAGTTATGTTCTAAATTTTTTAAAGGACAGTTATGTATATTATATTTAATATTCTTTTAGTTCATATACATTGCACTTAAATAAAAAGTATCGATGTTTAGCCCTCTCTCTGCACATCCCGCTATTTTCATGGGCAACGTAGATATAGCAAAATTTGCGCAACCCACGATTTCGACAGGTATGTATTTTTTCCCACTATTTAGCTGTGCAATCCGTGCTGTTCCTGTATATGTTTTTACGTTCGTATTTTATGATCTTATTTTGTATTTTAAAATAAAAACTCTTTAACAAAATTTTTTTTATTTTTAACTCTAAAATGTGGATTTAATGCGTAGATTTGAAATAGGTAAGAAACAAGTACGCAATTTTTGAACCTACTTTGATAAAATAACTACACAGCGAAAAGGTTTTAAAAAAAATGGATGGAGGAAAATTAGATTCTAGAACCATATTTTCTGTTTTGAAGCCACATAGAAAAGCCTAGTTTACAAGGAAATGATGGAGTAATTTTTTTTTCTACATTGAAACAGACACTGCACATTTTTATGAGAAATAAGATAGTACCATCATCTGTCATTCCCGGTTTTATTGGCACATTCATGACTCCTCTCTCAATCATTTTTTTCAGTCTGTCATTTTCAGCCCTCAGTTCTCGAATAAGAGTTTCCGTCGGATCTTCGTTGATGGTGGCAACCGTTTTTATTTGTTTTGCACGATCCGCTGGAATAAAAATAATATTTTCTTTATACTTTGTTCTTTAAGTATTATCATGCATTAATTATGATATATTCAAAAGCTGTTCTTTAAAATAAAGAGACGTATTATAAATTTTATCTGAGAAAATGAAGAATGTTTGAAAGAACGTAAATATATTAAGAAATTTATTCTATTTGTCATTTTATTACAGAATAACTTTGAGAACATTTTATGGGGAATAAATACATTTTTTATTGGATTCGAAACATTTGATAGTTTTTTTTATGATTGTGTTTCTAAAATAGGAATTCTAATAATGTTTTTTAAATATTTTCAAAATCTTAAACTGATTTAAGTGAATTTATTCAACAGAAATGCAAGATACTTTCAAACTCCTAAAATTGTTTAAGCTTACTTGGAAGTATTTACCTTTTTTTTTAGGCATGACAACTTACAAAATAACACAACTGGGTATTAAAAATTATTCAAGGAGAATATTGAAGAAGTTATATATTTTATCAATCAAAACTCTTAACTCTCGAAGGCATCCCAAAACAATAAGATTATCCCGTAACCTCCATAGCAAAATATCGTTTCATTGGGATGTTCGATCAAAATGTCCTAAGACTAAGACAGAAAACAAATTAAAGTGATTTGAAAATATTTCAATACATAATTTAAAATTTTTCTTGATAATATTTTAAAAAGTAAGTTCACATTCAAATTCTTGATGGGAGTGAGTACTTTTATTCCGGAAGTAACGGTATACCGAAGAAGCTTCAACGTAAATTGCAAAGCGGAATGTAAAAAACAAACGTACCGTATCTTAAAGTGGACAATGTCTCTTCGAAATTAATGTCAGCTGGACTAATGCACGCTATCTGAAAATGAATTAACAAAGAAATAATTCATTCAAATTCAACATCATTGTAGATTCAGATAAAGCTTATTTTTGTATGCATTGAATAAAACTTGGAGGAAATTAAAGTGCATTTATTTTTAATATGACACTTACCATTATAGTTTTACTGTTTCCACCAAGGGCATTCATAAGCAAACGTGTGAGGACGGAATCACGGTAGGGCACTAAGTGGGTTAAAAGAAAATTACTTTCAAATAAAATGGTGTTCAGAGATTAATACGCTTAGTACTAAGCACATCTTAATGCTTCATTTTAATTGTATACTTTATGTATTTAAATGAAAGCAAGTAAAATACTGATAAAAAAACCATTAAATAAATTATGAAAAATACTTATTAAAAATAACTTATTAAAAATAACTTATGAAATTCAGTCATATGTTTTACAATGCAAATAAACAAAGAAAAATTAGTTTAGAATTAGTTATAATTATTTTTCTTACAAATTTAAGCCTTAAAATATCAAAATAACAGTATTTCCAACTAGTAGTTAATAAAATTACAAAACGCTCAAGAAACTTTAAAACTCAAATTGGACACAGCGTCTCAGTATTTTACAAATATCTCAACCGTAATTATTAAACTACTTTAAAATGTTCCAGAATTATAAGGTCTTAATTCATAAAAAAAATTTGATATCATATAGTTTTTTAATTGTTTCATTATGTCCATGTCAACAGCAACGTTGTTAAGCTATTTAAAGTTTAAAATAAACTTTTTATTGATTATGAGGACAGAGTACTATGCAAGTGACAAAATTCGATCAAAAAATCAAATCTAATTGCTTAAGCCTAAATTATCCTTCATATACTTTCTATAATCTTACAAAGTTTTAATGTTCTAAGTTTAAAAAATACAGAGCTATGATAACTTTGACATCCAAATGGCAAATCAAAACTAAACTGACTTTCAGGAAGGTAATATAACTAGTTTGTCCTCACTTGAGATGTTAAGGTTTTTTTTTCCTGTTGTGCCAAATGCGTTGATTTTTTTCTAACTATTCCTATTAATACATTTAAGAAAAATGGTATGAGTTTACAAATTAAGGTAACACTTTACTTTTTTAAATAATTAAATTTATGTAATTTATATATTTTTTAAGAAACTTACAATAAGCATTTATAAAAAGAAGTATTTTACGAATATCAATCATGCTAGCAGGAAACCCATACCAACTTTTGCTATACATAGTTTGACGTACTTGTCAATCAGATTTTATGTGTACGTACGTCTACTTTTATAGGAGGAGTAGCCTTTTAAAATCACTTCATAAACTTTTGCAAAATTAAGTGGATAGTTAGTTTTTTAAGTCTTTTTGAGCACATAATCTATTTCGCATAATACAAAGCATAATACCCTGAAGTGCCACTGAATTAGGGATAGCAAGGGCTATGCAAATTGAGTAGAGCTACGCATCTTTCATGAGCAAGTGAGGGCGCTGTGGTAAATATATATATATAGCTCTTACTGTGATGGTTCTGAATTAACACCAAGACCCAATCTGAGAGCGACTACTTAGCTCTCCACCATGCAACAGAAAACTTCATGAAAACTGGAACTTTTCCGAACGAATGGCATGACCAATCAGAAGCTATCTACTCCCCAGCATGAGAACTTTCACAGTCGCTCCACATCTACTTCCCAGATATGGCATGGAGGCTCGCTTCTCGAGCCATATACCCAGTGATAGCACCGTAGGCACCATGTTCTGAATTAATTGTTGGAATTGCTAGTATGAGTAAAATGCCTGATTTAGACATCTTCGATCGCGGACAAATCGTAGGTGCGCGACGCATGGACCATGCAATTTTCTAAATCGTCATACAGCTAGAATTTTCAAGGTCGACAGTGTCAAGAGTATACCAAGAATACATGAATGATTGTCAAAAAACTAGAGATCGGGCATACTGCAAAGGACAATTAGCCTTTACAGTTCGTGATGAGGGACGGCTCAGGTGTATTGTACGTAGCCAGCGAAGGCAAACATTAGCTCAAATTACCACCCAGTTGAATGACAGTGCCAGTCGCACAGTAAGTAAACGGACTGTGAAACTCTAGCTTCACCGTATGGGTTTCGGGAGCCGTCGACCTACGAGAGTACCATTGCTCAATACTCACCATCGGGCTACACGTCTTGCCTGGGCAGGAGAGCACAGAGACTGGAGTGTAGAGGCCTGGAAACGAGTAGCATTGAGTTATGAGTCTCAAATCCGAATACTTAACGCCAACGAACATTGCGTCAGGCTCATTAAGACATGGATTCTGCATGCCAGGTTGGAACTGTACAAGGGCCAGGTGGCTCAACTATGGTCTGGAGTATCTTTTCGTGGTACTGTTTGAGATTTTTGGTGAGTGTACCAACCTCCCTCAGTGCAATTCAGTAAGTAGAGTTACTGGGTAATCACTTCCGTCCGTTTATGTTGTTCTGTTATCTGTAATGGAATTTTCCAGCAAGACAACTGTACGTCTCACAAGTCCCGGTTGGCTACCGGCTGGTTGGACGAGCATTCCTCTGACTTTTTTGTCATAAATTGGCCACCTAGAAGCCCAGACTTAAATCCTAGTGAGTATCTTTGGGATTTTTTGGAACAAGGCGTGAAAGATCATCACACAGCACCAATGAACCTTACTGAATTATGGTCAGCTTTAGCTAATATTTGGCAAGTCATTACCGTGGAACGTTTCCATAAACTTGTTGAATCTATGCCTCGTCGTTTTGCAGCTGTTATCAAGGAAAGAGAAATCACCACTCGTTACTAGGTAGGTATCCTTAATTCAGTGGCACTTCAGTGTACATAGGGGGCAATTTAAAAAAATTTTGTAAATCATTAAATTAAAAAAAAATTTTGTGTAAATCGTATCATGTCACTTTAACTTTCATACATGTTTTGCATAAATGAATGATTACTATATTATTTTTTTTTTTTGAATCCCTCCAAATTGACAAGATTTTATTTTAATAAGTTTTGATATCTTTTTTGAAGCAGATTAATATTTCTTGTTCTTGAATCTAATCAATAACATCCTTTTAAACTTCTTAAAGGTTTTCGTATAGATTGGGATTTAAATTTATACGTACATTATAAAACAATTTTTTTAAGGAACACACAAACAAAAAGATTTTACTCTTTACTTAAATAAGTGTAGTATAAGGATTTGATATTTCTGTGGTTTATTAGTTAATTTTACTTAAAACTAAATGAGTACTAAGCTTGTTTGGGAAATAAACACTGGGGGTTTTTCAACAGACTGACCACCTGATCGGAACATCTGCTCATGCACCTCAGTGCCCAATATTACAAATACTGAGATGGTCACAGTAGGCCCCTCAGAAATTAATTTAGTTTATAACTTAAAACTAATAACTTTTATGCATTCTATAGTTTAAATTCTCGCAAAGAAATAGTGTTGGAATTTAATTTGAAACACTGAAATATAACTCACAAAATACTACAGTAAAGTTATAGTTGAAAATTAATATCTTGATTTTATGCATTTTCCCAAATTGAATAACTTTTAAGACTGTTTTCGGTTAATGTTAAAGAATAGGATCCGAATTCGGAACATTTTTTCTGATATAAAAAAATGAAAAATTAATATGATATTCTGGCTTTACTATTCTTTAGAGAGCAGCATTTTTTATCATACTTCTCATTTTTTCTTGTGTAAAATTTATTTCGCATTTTTTATCCTATACCGTAATGTTAAATGGGTTTTACTTTCACGTATTAAAGCAAAAAAGAAAGTATTCACGGAATATTTCGAAATTTTTAAAAACACTATATTGTTAACAAAGGTACGAGCTATAATATTGCAAATTTCCATGGTTATTGGGTCATTTTTCTGTCTGAAAATGTGCTTCGCGTTTAGTTAGAAGTACTTTTATCGAAGACAGCCTTAATAGTCCAGACACGTACGTTAGTAATGTATATACAAATAAGAAAGCCTTTTTTTTCTTTAGGACACCATATTTCTTAAATTAATACATTTTCTTGTCATGTGTAAAAAAAATCCCCTTTCTTCAACAATATGATGTAATATAACGAAAGCATTTTACCATCTACAATGGATTACACTAATCAATAAATTGACCTTTCTTCTGAGAGGCGGTATAAAAGTACTATCCAGATGTATCTCACTGAATGTTGACAAAACTTATGTCAATAGTAATATTATAAAGATAATTTCCGAAATATCAGACTAGTTTCGAAACGAGTATATCTAAGTTTTGTAAAGAATTATTTGAAGGAACTATACTTGTTTTAGCTTAAGATTTAGTGAAATTAGTTCTTAATCGCGAGCAGTATGAGCAGTTTTAATCGTTTTCGATTTAAGTGATAGTAAAACAAACCAAATAAATAGCATATTTATCCTGAATTTATGAATTTAGGCTTGTAAGATGGACACGCTGTGGTTAGTAAAATAATTGTAATTTTAATTGTGTATATTTCAATCTTTTTAAGAACTGGTAAGTATATGCCTTTAAAACATTTGTTTCAGAGAAGAAATTCACGGGAGGTATTATAAATTAATCTCTTGAGGAAGTAACAATTTTTGAAAGCTATTTGGTTTCATTTTTCTATATATAAATTCTCACTCTCCTTATATAATATCTTCCCTCCCAAAAATAGTTTTTCGAACAAAACTACTACAAAATATTCCTGGTTTATTACGGATTATTTTTAAGACCGCTCTCTACCTTACAGGCCTTCCACAGCTCATTGTAGCACTCATGTTACTTTCTCCTTCCAAAATCAGTCTCAAACTGATTTCTATAAATTGTCGGGTCCGAAGAAGCATTTTTTATCGCTAATACTTTTTTGTGATCTGGCATTGAAGTATTTCCCTTTAGTGATGATTTCAAATTTAACATTTTTTGCTCCATAATCAATGTTTTCAAGTACTGTTTACTTGAATTGTTTCAGTAATAGCAAAGAAAAAGCGGTCTTATTCATTATTTTATCATGTTAAATCATTACTGAATTTTTTTGTACGTTTAATTTTAATTTTTCTACGTACTCTAGCACATTTTTCTTAAATAGCTTCTTTCATGCATTTAGAGTAGTTTTAATAAAATTCTGCAACAAATTACCCTTTAGCCATCTTACTAATAAGTCTTTAATAACAGTCACACAGATTATATAAAAAAAATATATTCGAGTAAAAATATTTTGTGTAGAGTATCTTAAATGCTCTAATGCAAATAAATACCAGCTCCGATTCATCAAATTCTCCAACTTGATTCTTCCAACTTGAAAATATTTACCTATTTAGAGTCTATAAAATTAATTTTTAACAACGTTCAAGATTCAATAAACCAACCAAAGTACTTTATTTTTGGTTTTTAGTTCAAATGTCTAAAATCGAAGGCGAAAAACTAAAAATTACTTGAAATAATTAATCACAGAGTTTTTAAGAAAAATTTTGGGCTCTGCCATATTCGATCAATTATTCTGCCAATCTTAGTGGCATTGGTTATTGAGCATAGCATGAAATCTGTATTCTGAAAACTGCGTCGAATTTGTCAAAAAAACTTAAAAGCTTTATCTCAACGGCTCTTAAAAATGGAAAAGTATATTTTGATTAAAGAACTGTAATCGATTCACTTTATATCTGTTTTTGATATTTGCGTGCTCAGGATATTTGTAAATTTTATGACCAATTCAGTAATTTTTTTTTCGAAAACAAAATACCTTTGAAGAGTTTTGAAAAGAGTTTGGAGGAATAGGATCAAAAGCAAATCTATCGATTGCACTTTTTAGCGGAATAATTTAGCTTAATTGCCCTTTTTCAAATGCTTTGCAGAGGCAGTTTGTAAAAGATAAATTTAGCATTAAAATATACTTTTTGTAGAAACTAAGTCAATTTTTTTTTTGTTTTTTTTGTTATCCATTTTTCTTTTAAACTTTTAAATTACATTAAGTTTCGGTTCATTCTTTGAAAAACTTCTATTTTAGCCAGGAATAATGGAGAGTCAATCATATAGTGATAAATCATTTTTTTTTCTTTTTCCAAAACTCTTTGTGTCATTTGAAGGAATCACAGTATCACATTTTTTTTAAAAAAAATATTGATCCATCAACTTTTTTCTTAAATTTTTTAAAGTAAAAGCAACGTTAACTCCAGTTTTGAAGCTTTTCAAGACGCATTATTTATAAGAATTTAATTCTTTATATTCACTATTCTTTGAGTTTATATCTTGGATTCTCCTGTAAGTCATAAAATATGTCAACCACCTGGTTGGTATGTACTTTAGTTTGTAATTATTTATCTAGGCACTAACTTGACCATAATGTTATACATCTGAAGAGCTGATCCAATATAAAGTTATGTTTTTCTCTCTCTAAATAACTGCATTTGAAAAGACGTCAGCAAAGTAGCTGGACTAAAAAGTTCGGCTCTCATACATTTTATCGACGCAAGAATTTACAGGTGAGCATTTTTCATCTTAACATAAATTAAATATTTATTTATTTTTCCAGTAAAGTTGATGGTCATAGTTATTAACAAGCTAATCCTCGATTTCTTTATTTAATATGTTAATTTTTTTTGACAAAAACTGTAATGTAATTTTATTTTGCATGCTCAGAATTTGCGTGATCTTAATCCAAACATCATATTAGCCAGTCTCTATAACACGTGCTGAGTAATATTGACTTTATTTAAGATATTAATAGAATAATTCTGATATTGTATTCAATTTTTCAATTCCTACTATTAGCTCATACTCTCTATTTATTTATTTATCTTCGGGGAATTTACAATCGTTAATAAAATACATTTTAAAGCTCTCAATTGAGCTGAAATTTTATATACATGATTATTTTGGTTAGCAATACAATAATTTAATTATAATTAATAAAAACTAATTGATTAAAACAAATTATTTAAAGAGTTACATATACAGACAGGGTGGTTTCAAGATTTTCTTCTCATGTTTTAAAGCATTCAGTTGAACTGAAATTTTATATACACGATTGTTTCGGATGACAATACGATACTTTAATGATAATGAATAGAATTTAATCACCACTTAATGTTGTGATTCTGTCATATGTATATACATATTTATATTAATTGTAACTATTTAATAAAAAGTAGCTAAAATAAAATTTTTCTTTGTTGATCTAAGTGGGAATGGACTTAAAAATTTTTTCTTATATTACTTGTTTTGTTCATAACAGCTAGTTTTGTTTGAAGAAGATATTTCTACGTATAAATAATAACTTGTAATTTCATCATTAAAATACTTTAATATTATTTAAGAGCCTATTTCGTGCATCAATACTTAAAAATTTAATTACGAAATAAAAGTGTTTCTTAACATTATATCTATGAAAAAGATATTTGTTTCAGATGTTTTCAATATTATGTTATACTATTATTTTTACTAGAATGCTGTATTATTTTTCCTATTGTGCTATAAATTGCAGATATCTGCGAAAAGTAAGCAAAACAAAATATACATTTTCATTGTTAATATAGAAGAAATGCTACTCTAAGAGCCAACATAGATTCTGTATATTTCTGCTTTTAATTCAAAACTTGCTTCATGTAATAAGCACTGTCGTATATAGTAATGGGGGCCCTATATCAAAATTCCTCGGAGGCTCTTTTTTAGATCTCCACGATTCTTTGCTTACACATTTTATGACCCCTGTAACTTGGGGGCATCGTATCAATGATACGGCTAAAAAGGTGATAGCTACGGATCTGCTAATAAGCGTACAATTGATTGTTTTATAGTTTTGTTCTTTTCCAAAAGTTTTTTTTATTTACAATAAAAATATGTTTCCACTTTGTCCATGCTATGAAGTATCCTTACATCTCTTCTATGGACTCAATAAAAAAAGTAAAAGATGAAATTTTTTATTTGATTTTGAATGGAGATTGTACTGAAACAAAATAAATCGCTATTTTTAAATAATAGGTGCCCTTGTAATGGTAGGGAAAAATAGTTTTTTTTTAGCACAGAATACATAAATTTGTTTTATTAATCGTAATTTAACTAAGACTAATTTTTCCAAAGAAGAAATTATTTTTACATAAAACTTCATTAAGAAGGATATTAGCTTTAAGGACGAAGGCTTTCAATACTGTTAATTTGTATATCGCAAGCGTCAAGATATTTTGTGAGATGTTTGAGAAAAGTAAAACAATTTTTATCATTTATACCATCAATTATATCATTTATTCTTTTTATCAGTGCAATAGCTTTCGATAAACGACTTTTTAATACTAGATTGCCCAAGTTAGTCACTTTGACCACTTTTTAATTTCAATCAGAAAAACAATTGCATATATAATCTACAATTTCTTAGAATTTTTTAGAATATTTTTTTTTTCCAATTGAAGTAAAAATATTTTTACTGTTAATATTTACCAATAACTTTTTATATGACTGTAAATAATATAAAAAATATTAAAAGTTAATTTTAAACAAATTTCTTTACACATTAATCATTCTTTCACAATGCAGTCATTTTGACTGCTTTTGGGAAATATAGGTATATACTAAGATTCAGTAAAAAAGCGCTGGAAGACAAAATTATATTCTATTCCTTGCTTACTTATTTGAACGGAATATTTTAGATTTAAACTTTGTATTTAACTTAAATTATAAAAGATCATTGTGTTTGGAAATCTTAAAAATATTTATTTTTGAACTTATTGAATAAAGCTGGACACACAAGAATCGAATATGACGTAATCTTTCCTGAAGATAATTCTGACTACATGAAGCATTTTAAATTATGACTGATTTCTCTGAATATGTTTAGCTTTATTATTTTTATAATGAATGTTGAAAATAACGTATTTTAAGTAACCAAAATTTTTGGGTGGATAATTTAAAATTTATCTTTAAAATATTTACGTAGAGCTCATGATTCACAATATCAACAAAAAATATCAAATTACCTAATTCTGTGGCCAATTTACACCCCCAAGCAAGAACACTTCCACCTCCATGTTTCATTGATCCAACTAGATTCTTGGGATTAAGTTTCAGAAAATTCAAAATTGACTGAAAATTGATTGGGATGGCAGATAATTCAACATTTTTGGTTCTGATGGGCTTATAATAGTTTGTAAAGGAAAAAATTAGGAGTTGAATCCCATAAATTTATGTGGAAGAAGAACTCCTCCATTTCCATGATTCAACATTGAAGTGAAGGTGTTCTGGCGTGGGGGTATAAATTGGCCTCAGAATTAAGTAATTTGGTATTTTTTGATGGTATTATGAATCAAGAGCTCTATTTAAATATTTTAATGAGAAATTTTAAATTATAAGCCCGAAATTTGGATATTGGGGACGACTTAATTTTTTAACAGGGTAATGACGCCAAGTGCTCTGCTCTCAATGTATGCCACTGGCGTCTCTATAACTGTCCCTAAATTATGAAAACACCTCCTCAATCACTTTATTTAGCCCAGTAGAATATATTTGCTGAGAATTTGATGTAAAAAAAATAAAACATGAGAAATAAACACAAAATGTGAAGTAAAAACAATAATCACAGAAGATGGGAGGAAAAACTATGCAGAAATTACAAAAAACTGATTAAATCTATACCAAGCTTAAAAGTTGTTGTGTACACTAAAAAATATCCAACTAAGTACTAAATTAAGAAAGAAATACAATATTTAAAGCTAAGTTGAGATTTTTGTTAAGTGTGCAAAGACTTTTGTGGCGTAATTTTCAGCAGCTTTTTGATTATTAAATTCTTTTTTAGTTATACTATTTTTAAAAAATTAATTCTGATATTCCATTAAGAACAAGTTGCAGATATCCTAAAAAATTACAATTACAATATATTAATTTTTATTAGTCGAAAACATAAAATTTTATAAGAAATTGCAAGTGTACGAACACTTTTGTGGCCCACTGTATATAAGAAATTAATTTACTGAAATGAAATAAAAATTCAATTAAGGTACAGATTTTTTAATGATTCTATTTAATTTCTAACTCTTTTATGATTCAAATTCTTTTTTATTCGATATTTTGAAAATAAACAACAATTAATGAGCTTATTGTTTAAATATAAATGTGATGCACACATAATTTAATTTGATATAATAAATTGTTTGAGTGATTAATAAATTACCTCTTACGTTGCGTCCAGTTGCTCTTTCAGCCAATGAATGGATGCAATTCCCAAGACATGAAAGTGATTGGTTAATTGCTGCACTTTCTTTTAACCTATCACCTGTAGCTCCAGTCGCTGATGCTCTTTCACTGCACAGTTTTGAAAATTTGAGGAAAAAACCCCTTTAATACTTAGAATTATGAAGAATATTTCAGCAATAATTCCAAATTATTAGTTTATGAGTTTAAAAACAATTTAAAATTTTATTCGCATATGATAATAAAATAATACCTACATTACATTTCTTTCATTAGAGATAGGCATTGAATAATACGTACTGAATTCAGCGCTTATTTTTTTAATGGGGAAAAAACTTGATTTCTAGTTTATTAGAATAAGTAGTAATTAACATTATTTATACAAATTTAATTAACAACGACTAAAACAATTTTCGGTTGATAAATTATTGAAGAAAAAGAATGGATTAGTTTACCTTCCAGCTAAATCAACAAGATTGACAACTGAAGTCTTAGACGTTTCTTGACCTTTGACATTCCTTGATTTCTGTATCAATGTTATTCCTACTATAGTATGGGCCCGACTGTAAAAATGTTATTTATTAATATGTCTACAAAGAAGAAAAGGAATAACATGCAGAATCACTATAAATAAGAAATTGAAAGGAAATGTGGGTAGCAATCTTATAATTCAATGTAAGTTTGTAGGCTGTGCTTATTGATATATGTTAACATGTTTATAGAAAAGAAGTTCTTTGTGTGTGTGTGTGTTTCAGATATATTTTGAATATATTTCTAGAATTTCAGAATAGCAATGTAAAATAATTTGAATAAAAAAGAAATAAATATATATTTTTCAATATATTTTCAAAGTTTTTTTGAACTTTTACAGTCAGATGTATAACTATTAATTTTAATTTTAGGAGATTTACTGACTGTTCTGTTGTATATTGCAAAGCTTTCGGTATAGTTGTACTTTAATACATGTCTGATATTCTTACACACAAAATGAGTAAAAATCTAATTTTTAGAAATTTTTTTGGTATTATTGAGATGCTTTATTTAAATTTATTCCTCCATGCATACACTCCCATCACGTTGTACCGATAACCAATATTTATTTAGACTTCTATAATGTGATAACAACGAGGAATATTAGTTTTAGTATTACTGCACTATGCTTGATGCAAATCAAAGGGAGTTTTTAGCATACCCGTATACCAAGTTTGTTTATTATTAAATTCAAATAAAATTTAGAAATGAAAATAAGATATAAATACTAAGAACTATGTAGTATATTGTTACAGACAATCTTAAGAAAATAATGAAAAAAACTAATCACCACACGATTTTTGCTGTTGTTTCTGTTCATCAAGAGGAAAACAATAAAAAAATAGTATGGATATTTTGAACTTCCCATGGAATTTAACGATGGAACTTGCTTAACAACCTTGTTTTATTTTTACCTTTTTTTGTTTTTTTTATTGAAATAACAAAATGAAGAGCTTAGAATTATAATATTTTAATAAAAGTAAAATTTTTACATAAATATTACTACAAAAATCTTCGTCCTTTATATCAAAAGATAAAGTGATTATTATTACCGACGCTTAGAAAAAACAATTATATTTCTTATTCTTATACAGCGGGAGATTGTCCAGGTTTTTGCCAATACGTTTTAGAAATAATCGATATTTAGAACACTCTTTTTTAAAGTTAGATACTCGTCTAAGGCAAGAAAAAGGAGAGGAGAATGAGGAAGGTTTTCTTAACCAGTGTCGATTTGTTGAATGCAACTTTGAAAATATTTCCGAGTAATTTTAAATCATTGTCTACATTTATACAAGCATCTATCAAAATATAAAATTGATATAATTACCTGCTGGTTGCATTCATGTTCGTTGAAGCTATACTTCGATTGGTTGTTCCTAGATCCAACTGGGTTTCAATGTCTTTGTAACTAGTCACCAGAGTAGAACTTAACCCCTCGGCTCAAAATTCCAAAATTAAAAAGAAACTTTCTATATTTTATTGTATTAGTTAACATGTTTCATTAAATGCAGTAACCAATATTTCTTTCTTTCAGTTAATACTTTTTACTATTTTATTATTTTTTTAGATGTAAGAGAATAACTTATGGAAGTTGAGAGGTTTCAGCTTTAAGAAGATAAACAACTAAAGGGAATTAAATAAAAGGAAAATAAAAATAATAAAAAAAATATTAAAAAGACACAATAAACCATATTTCTTTGAGGTCTTAAGAAAGTAATAAAATTTCATTTTTAATTTAATTCACTGCATTGCTTCCTTAATTGCAAAAAATTGTTATTTAAATCGTTAAATAAAGGACTGGAAACTATAAAAATTTATAAATTCATAAGAATTCATGAAATAATATTGTTCAAAAATACACAATATAAAGGGAAAGTTCACATATATCTATATCTATTTATCTGTATATATACATATAAGTACACATATGTGTAAATATGAAAACATGTTAATACATAGAAATATGTCAATAAATAATATAATGCGATGAACGTATATTTTATGTTTCATCGAATTACGAATTATGATTATTTTGAATTCTTAAGCTGTAAATTTTATTTTTCTGTAGCAAATTTAAATATTCTTAAAAGAATTACCAAAAAATCCTTTCGTGGGATGTTCTCTCACTTTCAAACCTCTTTTCTTCGTGTGGCTGACATGGATCAAATCTCGGACAATTTCGTTATAGATTTCTAACATGCTAAAACGTACCTGTAAGTAGCAGTAAGACATGGGTCACCAAATTCCTTTCAGTCATATATGTTTCAGAACTTTAGTTTGTGAGTAAATTATTTTATAGCATTTATTGCTAATAATAAGTAAACAATGAAATAAAAATAGTAGTTTAGAAGAATCTATGGGAATGCTTAGTATATTATTCAAATATCTAATAAAATTACATTCATAATTGTGTATACACTTTTTTAATTCATTTTTTAAGTATTAAATTTAAATCAATTTTATATGTCGTTACTTTAATAATATTTATCACGATGAATCAACTAAACAAACTCTTTTTCATTTTACCTCAAATTCTATTTTCTCACCAGCTGATTTACTGTCTGCAATATTTTTAAATAAATCTTCACAAAACATTGGCACAATTCCTAAAAATGAAAAAGGAGTAAATGAATTATGTTAGCGCGAAAATTTAATGGAATTGGTGTTGTATTAATTCAAACTATTTTTAAATGTGAAAGAAGTGCTTCCGAATTAAATTTAACTTTTAAGTAAGACTTTAATACCTCCATATTTATCAAAAGGATAATTTTATTCAGTATTTTGTAAGATTTTTTTTAACATAGCATAGGGACATTAACTAAACTTATTTAAATAATGATAAGTTTATTTTACATAAATTCTCCTAAGGGTTCATAAATTCCTATTCTAAAAAAGGCTTTTTTTTCCTGGAAAATAGCAACTAATTAAGATTTTGAGCAAAACTACATGAAAGTAGAAATATCAATCTTTTCCAGATATAACAAACTTATTCTGATGTCTTAAAGTTTTCAGTGTCTATCTTAGTCTCACCAAAACAAGCAAAAAAAAAAAAATTCAATTATACGAGTACCTTTATTTACTCCGTATCCTACTATAGACCAGGATTTTCCGGAACTGGTTTGTCCATAGGCAAAGAGAGTAGAGTTGTAACCTTCCCATGCGTTATGTAGAACTCCTTTTCCTAAGTCGTTATATACGGTTAACTGCAGGATTATAAAAGGTCAAAAGTTTATTGTAAATTTAAGATTACGCGAATGTTAGAAATGGAGCAAAATGGGTGCGTGTAAGAGTGGTTCAAGAAATGTTGCCCTGACACAAAGTATGCAAAAAATCCTGTTTGGAATGTAACTTTTAAAATTTAAAGAAAAGTTGAATTGCTATTTTTTTAAGGAATAATTAATAATTATTAATGATTAATTACTACTAAAATAATTTAAAAGAAGTTTTAGGAAAATAGTGTAATTTATACCGTTTGATACAGAAGTAGTTTGCAATTATTAAAAGGGAATTGATTTTCGTGCAGGATTTATTCTGCAGCCTAAAAAGAACAGAGCACAGATTTCGAAAGGCAAATGCATTTTATTTTCTAAAGTAGTACAATAATTTTAGTGAGAATCTCAAGAGTGCTTCTTTTAAAAAACAGTACATTTTCTTTTACACTGAGACAGCGATGTCTTTTTATAAACTATTAGAAATATTTTTAAAAAACAAATTGTAAAAGAAATGATTAACATGAAGCAAACAAATTCAGAAATGTACACGAGGTACAAATTGAGATTCAAAAAGCAAAAAAAAAGAGCTATTTTTTTTTCTTACAAAACCTGTCAGAGATAAGGAAAAAATTACTCTAATTCAGGATCTAAGCATAGAAAACTTATGTTTTTTTTTTTTTTTTTGGATAAACTGATGAATTTTCACTAATTTGAGTTAACCTGTAATAAACATTAGCGTAATGCGTTACGTAAAAAATGAATGCAAAATTAGTCTATGAAAGCGTAACTGCTAAGTTCTGCCGAATTTATATTTTAAAGAATTTAAAACGATTCGTTTTATTTTTTTTAACACTCGTATTGCGCTTATGACTAAGGTAACTGATATTTATAGCTATATAAAAAAGCATTATCAAGGTAATGCAAAATTGAAAATAAGGTCTATTTTTATTGTAGTTATATTCAATAAAATGTTATCCTTCTATTTAATTCAAAAACAGGGCTATCTTCTTCAAGCCAACATTTATTTTTCAACTGTCTTAAGTATTTGTTTTTAAAGAGACATTTAAATGTCATGAGGAATTCAATTTCTCTTTTATGAAACTTCCTGTAATATCAAGAAATAAGACCCCAAGTCTGAATATGTTTCTCTAGATAGAAACATATGCACCAACATTAGTATTATATTCTAATTTTTCCTTTTTTTGGTAGTGCTACATTTTATTACACTATTTATTTCTGTTTGGGTGGGTCCATTTTTTTCCACATGAAGAAATTTATGTATTTTGTCACTTAAGTAGTAATGCTCATTGAGTTTTAAATTTTACATGCTTAAGAAAAACATTATTTTTATGGGTTGCTTCTACATTATCAACACATACTATACAGTGTCTTTAAAAGTACAACATAAAAAAATACAAATAAATTGTCCTTTTTATGTAAAAATTAACTGTTTGTGACTAATATAATGCAAATAATCAACAATTAGTTTCATTTCAATTTTCAAATATTGGTTTATAAATTGATAATAGTACATTGCCTGTATTCTAAATGTATTATGTATAATATACATTTCCTATATACGCTATAGGAAATTTTTGTATTATTTTTGTACAGTCACCATAAAGTTAAATTTAACAAGTAATATAAAAAAAAAAACATCACATTTACTGAATTTCGATACTTATAAATACATACATTATAGTAGAGTACAATTTATTTCCATTTCTAGATTTCTATACCTTAAAAAAATTGCCTTTTCGTCTAGATAAGTAAAAAAAAAGGAAACTAAAATATAACAAGTAATATAAAAAAAATTAAGTCAATTTCTTCTTATATCAACAAAGAAAAATTTTATTTTAGCTACTTTTTATTAAATAGTAACAATTAATACAAATATGTATATATATAGGATAGAATCACAGCATTAAGTGGCAATTAATTTTTATTCATTATCATTAAAGTATCATATTGTCATCCCAAACAATCGTGTCTATAAGATTTCAATTCAACCGAAAGCTTTAAAACGTGAGGGAAAAAAACCTTTTCAAGTTTTGACACAAGTCGCTAAATATGAAACCAACGTGGTTGTATCTGTAATTCTATAAATATTAATTTTAATTAATTATAATTAAATTATCATATTTTTATCCAGAACAATAGTGTATAGAAAATTTCAGCTCAAATGAGAGCTTTAAAATGTGAGAAAAAAACCTTTTCAAGTTTTGAAACAAGTCGCCAAAAGGGTCGCTAAGTCGCCACAAATGATGCCAACGTAGCTGTATTTGTAATTCTTTAAATAATTAGCTTTAATCAATTAATGTTTATTAATTATAATTAAATTATTGTATTGTCATCCAAAATAATCATGTATATAAAGTTTCAGCTCAATTGAGCACTTTAAAATGTATTTTATTAACGATTAAAAATTCCACGAAGATAAATAAATAAATATAGAGAGAGTCTCAGCTATAATAGAGGGAATTTAAAAATTAAACTTAAATATGTATTTCATTATACATTTATAACACTGAGAGTTATGTAAAAAGGGAAATATTTCAAAGCACGCCTTACTTGATCACAATATTTATCTCCATTTGGGTGGTTAGGATCGCGTATAATAAGGCCTTTCGCAGTTTCCCGGAAACCGTCGTGGGACCAATAGCTGTAATCAAAGGTGAATTTCTTGGGCTCCTCATTCGATGCATCCGGGTTGTTGAGAAAAGTCGTCATCTGATACATGGAAATAATGTTTCTTGCATTTCTCTGACGTTCCCGTTGACTCTGATATTATTTTGTGAGTCAAGGAATGTATTTAAACAGCGGAAATGGAATATTTGTTGTATGCAAAATAAATTCGACTGTCGAGTATTAACTGAATACATTGAGATCAAAATTTTTAGAATCTCAAAATAATTCCTGCTGAGTGAGTGAAGAAAACGTCGCACTGTTCAGCTACCAGAGGGATTTGGGTGACGGACTTCGTAATTTTGAACAATGGTCAAGTGACGAGGACGACACCCGAGCTGACACCCCCTCTCCTAACTACCACACCACTCCAACGGGAGAACGTTTGAACTCTCGACAGATTTAACGTGCATCGCCACCCCTACAAGGTGGGTCTTTAGTGATACTGGGCTCTAACTCATGACATGCCTGCCATGATCAGATACCTTGACCATTGGGCTATCGCAGTCGTATAATTCCCGCGGAATATGAGTTTTAAGGCAAACATGAAACCATTCTTATATAAACTTATTGAAAACAATGGGAGTTATTTTTACAGTTATTTCTTTCACAAGAGTATTGTATGTTGAATGGCAATTTTCTTACTTATTTTGTAAAGGAATCTTTATTCATGAGCAAAAAAAAAAAAAAAAGATAACTTCAAAGTTGTTTTTATTTTTATAGATTATTTAATTATTAATATTTGCAATGGATTTACTAAGAAATTGAATGCTATGTGCCGTAATGAAGCATTATATAATTTAAAAAAAGTCTCACCGATGTCAAATTTTTAATTTAAAATATAGCAGTTTTTTTTTAAATATGAAAAGATATATTATAAATTACTACTAAATACAACTTCTCAAATATTTTTAAATTTTGAAATACATAAAGGTCACATTTTAAAGAAATGAATTACGCATACATGAAGAAAGAAATTTGATAGAAATGTTTCCACATATAAAACATCTTAGACTTTGAAGAAATGAAGACTCATCTTATAGAGTTCGTTTCAATCAAGAAATATTCCCCTCAATTTGATCACACTTCAGTGAATACTAAAAAAACTTTTTTTAAGAAATCATTTATGAGTAAACTGGTAACAAAATATTGATTTAAAAGAATTTTACATTATTTAATAAAATAAAAAAAAACATGCATGATTCTCTTCATTGAATATGTATGTGTGTCTTAAGATTGTGCATGAATTGGCTTTTTCATATTTAAATTGGGGTAATTAGTATAATAATTTTTATAAACTATAAAACATTCTGAATTTTTAGGTGCCATAATTCTTTAAAAGTGGGAATTACTAAAATTTAAATATTTTAAATTTTGTCTTGCCAGTTAGATAACCGCCAAAAATGTTATCATTTTCTTACATACATACGTGTTAAAATATAATTTATTTATCTTTTAATAATTTAATTTTAATTTTATTAAGTAAATGTATTTTGATTTAATAATAAGTTATTACTTTTTGTAGCAATATTTAAAAAACATTCACAGTACATTTATTTTTTTGTCTTGTCCTGAAATATGTACATGTGAAATTCTTTAGCATTTACGCTCAAGTAACATTATTTGTCATGTTGGCAAAACACAAACAATCGTTAGAATAAATTCACATATAAAATATTAAAATTTATATGTAAGTTTTGTTATTTTAAATAGGCTGATAATTTCTATAATTAGGTTATTATTTATGCATACACCTGTCGTATACGCTTTTATAAGGGAGCTTTTATTCACTTGACATTGCTACTGACATAAATAAATCAATTTGAATTTTTCAAACACTAGAAAACGTACTTAAAAATATAAAATTAAGTAAAATATGTGGTAGCATATATATGAAATGTGATGGCAAAATGTCCTGAACGCACTCATTTTTTTGTCAAACTTTTGAGTTATCTTCGTTTTGGAATTATCGTACTATCTTAACTACTGTTATTGGTTCTAGTGTGTTTTTTCATGCCGATTTCAAATATGTTTGTAGAGTTTATGTAAAGTAACATTTTTCTCAATCATTAAAAAAAATTTGGTAAAACAACCCCAAGATAATTGTAGTGATAAGTGATTGCTTTTTTTCAACAAGTGTGAAACACTCCATTATTCCAACCAATTATCATTAGTGATAAAGAGTGAAAACAGAATGTGTAGCATTGTCTTGAAAGAAGTTCTGTGTTGCAATTTAAAGTGTGTGAGTGGTTAATATTGGAATTATAGGCTAATTTTCGTTTCTCTCTTTTATTTTAAGATACTAAATAATAATTTTGAAATAAGAATGTTATTCTAAGAGCCAAATTGCTACTGTTGCATCTTATGGTCTTTCTACTGTAGTGAAAATGTTGAAAAGAAATTAGAAACAAATTATATTGTAAACAGGTATCGATCTAAGCCACTGAAAAAAATTAGGTGAATACAGTGTATGGCACAAAAATTTGCTTTCAAATAGAAAATTTAATTCACTCAAATTTTGAAGTAATAGATTTTGGCATCAAATGGGAATGTGAGCCCAAAAACTGTGAGAAGAAGACTGCTGTAAATTCGAATAGGAAATACTTACTGACCAATTTTCAACGCATGGAGTGATTGGTGTGTTCATGAGATTATTAGTTATTGGCTGTTTAAGACTGGAAAAAGTAATATTTAGTCATGAAAGCCACTTTTGTATTTCTGGTGCACAAAGTAGTGCTTATGTAAGACTTCACACACATAAAGAATTCAACTCTCAGTGTCTGATTCCCAAAGTGTTAATTTGGAGCTGCATGCTTTCTCGTGGAGTTGGAAGACTTTGCATCAAGGGTACTCAACCTTTTTTTCTGTCGGGGCAGAAATATATATTAGCTATTTCACGCGAGCCGCATACATATGATGGCTATTTCACGAGGGCCTCAACGTGAGAATTAATGAAGGGGGGGGATAAATGCTTTAAGACCAAGATAACGTAGAAAATTTAAAATGTGGAAAATGATCAAAATATTAAAACTCCTATTTCACTTTTTTTAATTTTGATTTTTTAAATTTATTTTTGTCACTAAATTTTTCTTAATTGGAAGCATTTAAGAACCACTCTTTCACAATTTCTGCATCAGTAAACGGTTTCATATGATTACCAATAATATAACAAATTTCATAAGATGTCTTTGTTACCGCTGTGACATTACCACTGACAAAACACTTTTTTACTATTGTAAAGATTATTCACAAATGACTATTTATCATCTCTTGAAAGAGATCTTCGACGAAAAGTGTCATTGAATGATTCCTGTTTATTGGTGTTTTTTATAAATACACTTTCGTGACATATCTAACAATTACTTAACCAGGCTTGCTTTTCACTACGAAATGGTCAACTTCCCAATCATCTTGGAACAATCTATTTTCTTCGAATATTTTTGACTTGCAAGATATGAAAGATAGTTAAAAATTAGTTCCACTCATAAAATGGTCGCTACTCCACTGTTGTCTATTATCGCTAATCAGATATAAAAATATCATCTTGCACCTATACGACATCGACAGCAAAAATCAAAATTTATACTCGTATATTTGATTTCTTAACAAAGAATTTACCACCAAATTTTCTTGAATAAATGAATTTCTCAGAGCAATGAATCATGACCAGGTCACTTAAAAAGAGCTTGTGGGTCGTAGGTTGAGTATCGCCGCTTTACATCGTCAGAAGAGTATGGAAAACCAGGGAATGCAGCAAAATAATACAAAATAAATTGCTATCATCAGTGGAATATTTTTTAGAGATCAGTCATATATATTCAGAACGACAATGTTACATGAAACCTTGCAAAGAAAGTCCAGAATTAGTTTCAGCTCAAAACTGTGAATAAAATGACCTATATCGGATCTTAATTAAATAGAGAACCTACAATATATATAACATTGGTTAATATACTTAAAAGTAAAAACCTTCAAAGAAATGTGACGTAATAAGGCTTCTATATTTTCTTTTAACCATGTTGTCATGAAAAGGCTTGTGAAATTGTTGCATTCTATGTCGAAATGATATAGAATCGTAATTAAATCAAATGGCTGACCTGTAAAATATCACTGTTCAAATATAAAAAAAAAACTAGTAACGGATTTGAAATCAGCAATTAAAAAGCATATTAGAATCAATAACACCACTTAAGATAGTACAATAGTTTTATAAAGGAAAATTAAATCAAACATGAAAATTCAGCAAACAATTGAATGTGTTCAGGACTTTTCGCCACCAATGAACGCTTGAGAAATATGAGATTCTACCATAGGAATTAATAAATGCATTAGTTTTGTGGAGCAAAATTGAACTATAATGTTATAAATATCTATAAATAAAATATAAAAATAATCACATACTTCACTGAATATTGATGTAATAAAAGTATTCACATGCCTTGTTTTATATGTGTGTAAATAAGTTTGTGCACCAAACTATCATTCAAGTTGATATAAATATTTAAACTTGGCAAAATCTTATAGAATTTAAATTTTTCGTCTAATCTATTATAACATTAGAATATTTACATGATATTAAAAATATGTATAAAATTATTATTACTTGATAATTTTGATGTATATTAATAAAAACAAAATATACTAAAATATCTATCAATCTGTTTCCAAAATCATAAAACCTTTTTAAGAAAATAAACTTGAAGGATACAAATGGTCTCACTCTGACAGCCACTTTTACATTTTCAACGTCCGGCATCCTGTTGCGCATAACTTTCGAAAGTTCCTGCTGCCGGCTCCCCATGTCGTCCCGGACCATTGAGCCAGATTATACAAATGAAGGGGTCCCAGAGACACTTTGTGTTGAGGGCCACTTCCCCGGCGTCTCCAAGGAAACAAGCAGTTGGCCATCGATCTTTGCGGAGCTATCTCCCAGAAAATGCCTTTCTTATATTCGATCGTTTTGAAATTCGACCGATTGACCATTATTTACGATTCCACTCCCTGCCCACCCCTTGACCAATGGTCGACGAAAGAGTGTTGTTTATCGCGACACTCCCGTCTCGCGAGCTTGCGTGTCTGTTCGGAGAGCATTCTTTTTGGCTTTTAATGTGGTTTTTTTGTCATGTTACGTATGTATCTGGAACACGGCCAAGTGTACTTTTTTGTTAGTAGAGAAAATATTATAAGTGATGTTTCTTTTTGTGTCAGAGATATTGCTTCATATGTAAAAGGTTTGCTTCTTTATTACTTTTCCACTCATTCCCTCTTACGCAAATACAAGATGGGATAGAGAAAAAAGTTTGAAGCATCCTGAAGATTATTTTTGTACACATTTCTGTGTGTTGATTCTCTCGTCCCATATTATCCAATTATGAAAGACATTTATTTATCACTGCTTATTGTGAGACTGTGACCTATTAAGGATATGTAAATATAGCTAAAGAATCAGATATTTAATGTAATTATTTTAATTCTGAGTCCTTTTCCTTGCGTAAAAGTTTTATTTAGTGCATTCTTTTTTTTGTCTCATTTTCATCAATTCATTTTATCTCATATGAAATTCTTTTTTTCTTATGTAAATAAAAAATCGCATTAAATATATATTTTGGTGATTTGACTGCCTTAAAACTACAGTGGACACTTAATTCCTTTAAAAAAAATATTTTTCTAAACGCTGAAAATTCTGTTTGTTTATATTTATGTCATAATGAAAAACAAGTAAAATTTAATGGTGAAAATGAGTAGTTTTCAAAATTTTAATTAAAAAAATTAACCGGAATTTGTAAATTTTAAAACGTTGTATGAATTGCAATTTTCTTTAAATTTTAAATTACCCCCTAAATTTAGAATTTTTCTTAAAAAATAAATTAATATATATAATGTAATGTTTTATTTGATAATTTACAAAATATAGGTAAAAGTGTACTTTTATAAGAAATTTTTAAGAATTTCAAAGATCTTGTCAATAAAAAAAAAACTTAAATGACATCTTACAGACAATTATTATTGTCACAAGTCACCCAAGAAACTATAATTACATATTAGAAGAATATTTTTTGAAGTTTTATAATAATTTTACAAAACTTGTAAAGCATAAAGAATTTAAAATTTTAGTTTTGAAAATGTTTTGAAATTTTTGATTTTAAATAAGAAGAATTATTATTTTAAAAAGAACACCATTTTTTCAAAACATTTGTTGTATAAACGCGACATAGAAAACATTCATATAACACAAACATAGGATAATTCTAATTTATACTACAATTTTTATTGTAACATGGTTCACATTGTGAAGTGGTATATGTAGTGATAAACACTGAAATAACCTAGAAATCCCACATTACACCCAAGACAAATTAGAAAAAATGTGTTTCATACTCCATATAATATACTGCAAATTTTGTGCTATTCACAATAAGTAATAATAAATAATTGAGTAAATCATATACCAATTCCTAATAGTTTTATCAACATATAACTATTATCAAAACATATAACGATATATATCAACATATAATTTCTGTCTAAGTCAACCAAAAAATTTTAAATGTACCGGCACTAAAGGTTCAATCTAGATTAACAATAATTGTTTTCAATTCCTCTGTTTTATTTGAAGCATATTTTTGAAAAATGAATTGTTGATCCTATCTTTTAGCAATACTAGCTGAAAATTTATTTTTAGGCACGGGTCCTTTTCAGATTTGAGATACATTACGAATCCCAAATTATGATTTTCATCTTCATCTGTCTCCGGGGACGTCTTAAGACATTTTGAGGCCCTGGGTCCCTATGCCTAAGTAGTCCTGGGCTCTTACACAAATATAGGCCTCATATATGACCCTTAAAAGTAAACAGTACATAGCATACGTTGTCAAATATTCTTTCAAACAATAATCCGAAACAAATAAATGTGCATGACTTACAATCGCACAAACCAGTTCGACTGACTGCTGACTTTTGATTGACTGAGTAATAAATAATGATGTATGGTGGTCGGCTGAGGACTATACATGCACGACTGTCATCACATCTAGCCGGTTGACATATTGTCCGAAATTCCCAGTTTTTCGGAGGATACAATCGGAAAAACATTTGACCGGTGAAATTATTCGAATCATGATCTTATTAAGGCTGAGTGGAGAACGAGACGAGGCCCTGGGCCTGGGTCCAGTTGTCTCGTGCATTAAGACGTCCCTATCTGTCACTGCTCATTTTAACCTTTTTTGAAACAACACTTCCTTTTGGCATTTGTGTCAGATGCAACTGTCTGTTCATTCGTTAAGTTTTTAATCAAGTTTTTTCAATCAAGTATAGGATATGATGCTAAATATTAATGAACATGCATAATGGTTTCAATACATTGTTGCGACAAGTGAGTTTTCATTGACCTATGTGAACTTGGGGATTAACCTTTTTACTCTGTTGCTCTTCTGTCAAGTCAAGATGATTCCTTTTTAGGACTCCTTCCATGTATAGGTGTTTTGTCAGCTGACAAGCAATGCATTAGAATGGAATAAACTGCAATTATTTATTTATTTATTATTATTTTTTTTGGGTTTCTGGTACATTGTCTTTTATAGAGCATTACTGCTATTTTGTGATATTTTTGTTAGTTAAGCATCACTGTTGACGGCCACTGAGAGTCAACTTTTTTGGTTTCCATTTTTTAATTTTTTAGTGCACAGATGTAGGACAATATGGTCCAGATAGTCTTCCTTTTTAATTTTGCCATTAGATCCATACATGTTATTTTCAACTAAAAACTTAAAAGGTTTTGAGTCGCTATCACTTAATATTGAAAAAATCTCATTTTACATTTACTATTATTAGTCTCCACTACATTAAAACTACACTCATATTCCCAGCTTAAAACGTTACATCAAAATTCTTTTCACACTCATCAGAATATCCTTTTTTTCGTGTGACATTTTCCATCTCTCCTACATATCGTCCAATAGCCGCACAAATCTGTCAGTATTTCGACAACACTTCAAAGTAAATGACAAGTCCATTAAGGATATCAATAACTGTTTGTCTTTATCTTTTGGAGAATCATCGAATCTTTGTGAGCTTTTCTAGTTGCTTGACGTTAAATTTCAAGCATTATTTTCTTAGCTTCTTACGGATAAATTATAAATGTTCTTGGCAAATGTCCATATATCCATTTCATGCAGGATTAGCATTGGAGAAAATGTTTATGAAACAGCTTGATCTTTTCCTGTGTATAAAAAGGCACCGACCAGCTTGATATTTACATCATGAGATCTTTTGACCCCTCCCCTTCTTAAAAAGTGATTAAATAGTTCCATGATTCTTATTAAGAAAAACACTTGCATAAAGTTTCCATTGTTAGACAGTACACCATGGAATGTTGTTCTCTGATAACAAGAGCAAGGTAAAAGTACTTTTTACACGGAACTGTACAACAATTCAAAAAACATAACCGAGTTGGGAAGATACACTAATGTCAGTTAATTGGTTTTACTGATTGTATTGCGGTTTTTCATCAACCACAGTCCTTTCATACTAATTTCAGACATTTTTCTCCTTTTAGTAGGACGACCTTTACGTTTTCTATGTTTGGCTAATGTAGGACCCATATTACTTTTATCTGAGCCACAATGAAAACAAAAAGAGTATTTTTGATTTTGATAAAAACCATTAGAGTTTTAGTAAAATCAGTTCAAATTTAGAATAAATTCAAAACAAAAATCCTCACGCAAGTCTGAACGAATTATAAATAAATAATACCGTTTTCAGGCTCAGATGCAGTTTAAACTTCTTGTTGCTATCCTGAACTTGATAAATTAACATTTAAAATAAAAATTAGAGTGGTTTTGTCAAAACAATCTAATATTCGAAGCACATGACAGCTTTGTTTGCATGACAATAGAACTTAAGCAAAGTGGCACGGGCATGGATAAAAAAAGCGAAATTAACCCCATATCTTAATAAAAATTTCATACAACTGAAACTTCTTGTGTTGGATAGAGAGGTGTTAATATAGCAATAAAATAAGCCAAAATTTGTTTTCGCTATTTTGATCTAATTTCGACGTTTTAAATGCTTATTGTAGCCTTAATAAAATTATAGATACTTGGAAGAAATCTCCTGTCTTTTTTGAATAGATTATAATTGTTATTGTGCAACTGTAAAAGAGAGATCAGAAACACAAGACTAACATGAAATATGTATACTAATATTCAAAATGATATAACAAGGCAATTATCATGTAGGACTATCATATTTTAAAATTGACTCTTACTCAAGATAAAAAACTGTTTAAATTCAAAACAAAACATCAATTGGTATATTGGCTGATCCCTGACATAAGAATTTTTATATATATTAAATATTCTGTTTATTCAAATATATATATTCTTCATAATTTCAAAATTACATTTTTTAAAAATAAAGAAAATCTCTCTAATTTTTTATAGTATAATGATATTTACTCTATACATAATTTGAAGATGTATTTAACTCCATAAATACTCTAATGACATAAAAAAGTTCTCTTTGAAGCTTGTGATATTTATGGTTTAAATAGTCTTATAAATTTTGAAGGCTGTTACGTAGTCATTATAATTTAGCTCAAATAGAAAACTGTATTAATTATAAGTATAATATATTAAGCAATTATTGTCTTGCGACAAGTTGAACCTGCTAGTAATAGTTTAGATAATTTCTATTTATATTTTTATGAAATATAATACATTGATAAAAATTAATTTTATTTAAACACAATTATATTGGCGATTTAATAACTTTTGATAAAAAAATAGCGAGATTATTCCTGAGATTATTTTCTATTCTTATTAGTGTACCTTGTAATAAGTAGCAATCTCGCCAACTTATTACAAAACTGTACAATTTATTCGGTTAGGAATTCTAAATTGAATCATAAGATAGTTTCTGAAAGGAATTTTTTTATTTTTGAAATTATTATATCTCCATTTTGCAGCATTAACATTTATGATTAAAGTCATAGGAATATAGCACTTATTGCAATAGGTTATATTTTGAATTAATCACACTTAAATATCTACATCGCAATTATTATTTAATTAGTAAACAATGTGATAGTATTAGTATTATTTATATTAGAAAATATAAGATACTGTTTATAATGAGATTATCCTATTTAATTTTCAAATATACATTGTAAGAGGTTTAATGTTATTTTGAATCCTCTTATACATCTCAATATTATGAACGTTAATATTATTTTTATCATTTTTTCATCATACTATAACTTATTTTAATTAATTATACCTGTTACAACCAATTGATTTATTTTGATACTTTTTAACTTTTACTCAGTTTAGCAATTTTAATTTTTTTCTTTACTTGGGAGAAAATTCTTTAAACTTATGGATTATTTATATATTTTCTGCGTGTAATGCACTATTGATTCTATGAAAGAATATATATATTTTTGAATAATTATTTCAAGAAAATAACAACCCTGATATTTCTTTTGTTTTGTTTTTTATAGTAAAACAAGTAGATTACTTGCTGATGCTCATGGATTATGGTGGTATAGAGTTTTACAAATCCCTTTTAGTAGTAAAATTTTAACATTATTGTTAGCTCTTCTAAATTTCATTTCAGCCTTAAAACTTGGTTTAACCCCGCAATCTTTGCCTTTAGACTAAGAATTTAGTGCTTTGCTATGGTTATATTATTCTGTCCTTTACCTGTTCTGTGGCGAACAAAGTAAAATGACCAAAATAATACTTCAGTAAACTCTTAGGCTAATGGCTAAAAAAAACCTCCGATCCTCCTACATATATATTTGCCTATATAACTGAACTGTGAGAAATTTTAGAAAGTAAAGTACAGTTAAAGAAATGTTAAGTACAGTTATTTTAAGAATTTTTTTCATCATAATTAAATAGTAAAAATCTGTACCAGTATAAAACTCAAAAGTATGATCAAGTACAAAGTACTTCAAAACGATTCAGTAAACTTAAATGCATTGAACTCTCGCTAATTCAAACCTTCGTTAATACTAACCTCTAGCTAATTCGCAGTATATGCTCAACCCCTAGAAAAACTATCAATATTTCGAACTAAAACAATACATTTTGGTACACTCAATATTTCAGAGTGAAATATGTGGCTAGCTACTCTACAATACGCGATAATTCGAAGTTATATAATAAAACTCTCGGTAGTTTGAACGCTCATTATCAAGTGCAGTCCTGTAGCAAACAGGTTGGAGCAGAGTGTTTTATGTTGTGTTGTCTCTCCGTGTATTTATTCTGAACACAAAGTGCTTCTCTATACAGCCGTTATGCGCCCAATTATAGCTTACGCTTGTCCAGTTTGGGGATATGCTGCTAATACAAATGTTAATATACTTGATACTTTGCAAAATTCTCTTATACGTATGATCGTCAAAGCTTCAAGATATATGCGCAATGACGACATACGTAATGCTCTTAAAATTACTAGCTTTAAAACTATGTTCAGAAAATTGCAATTAACTTTTTTAACGCTCTACCTGATACCAATAATTCTAATATGCAAAATTTAATTCCTCATACCCCCAATAATAATACTAAAAGGCCAAGAAGAACACTTCTTGATTCTTATAATCCCCCTTAATACTTACTCAGATGCAATAATTTTTATTGCATCATAGTTTGCTAATATTTCACTTTCTTAAATTTTTGTCAGTATTTTTTCTTTTTCTTCCCCACTGGACAAGCGCCTCCCCATTAACTGAATCTCAGCTCCCAGGGCAGCCAATTGGAGTCACTGATCACTGTACCCAGCATCCAATCAGAGAGCAACTCTAAGCTCTCACTCAAGCCAAAAATTCTCCCAACTTTCGACCCAGACGAAGCACTGAAGCCACGCCTCCCGGATTCCATCGCCCAACCAATCGCCGTCATGCCACTCAGCAGAAAGAAAAATCCCACAATCGTCAAGCCCCCCATCAAAGACTTGTCATGATATGGGATTGAGGACTGTTCTACAGTCCAGATGCCCAAAGGAAAACGCCTATTCAACGTCTATTCTGAACGTAGCCCCTTTTATGAGTATCTATCTACCATCCCTTCTTTGGGTTTCCCGGTTCCTCAGGCGAAAAACACTTTTATTGCTTTCCTTCTTCAAGTCGACAATAGACTGGCTGCACCTGTTGTAAGCCATCCGTATCTTTCACTTCTCAAGTAGTCTTACTGCACGTGTTCAGAAAGGATGATCTGCTATTGTGAAGAAGAGATTGTGTTTTTTGCACAGGACTCAAAGATGCTTTATGGGGACAGTGTCTAAGAGAGCTGTAAAAGAGGAAAGCTGTAAACCTACTAGAAAAAAACTTGTCGAATTTTTTGGCGGGCTGATTAGGCGAGAAGAGCCTACCCAACGTTGATACTGTTAAGTATACCCCATAGCTGAGTGTAAAACTGTATTCTTTACTTTTAATAATCGTTTTTAATGCATAAAAGTATTCTTTTAATACAAGGCTTTTAATTTTTGTATAATATTTATACTGTATAATATGTACATTTAAAAATACTTTAAAATAATTTTATACGCATGTACGATTGTTTTTTATTACATAGTTTCAGATTTAAATGTGTCAGAAAAATTTTTTTTTCTTGGTGTATTTTGTGATTTTTTCCTCTTGATAATTCGAAGTTCTTCATTGGTCCCTCCAACTTCGAATTATTGAGAGTCGAATGTAGTATTGAAAAGGACTGCAGGAAATATAATGCCATAAATCAAGAATATCAAAAAGTAACAAAAGAAATTGCAAGATTGAAGTTTAGGAAATAATTTTACATAAATGTATTGCGCAGATGATACAAATGCTTGTACGAGAGAATCAAAATATAAATAAATAATTCTAATAACTTAACCTTTTGATTTGATTATCGATTAAAGCTTAAAATTTAAAGTTATACTCTTTTTTATAAAGAATATTGTGATCATTGAAATAAGACTATGCTTTTCTAGCATTCTTTGAGTTATTATTTAATCAACTCTGATCATTCTAATTTTGAGATTAAAAATGATAAATTCATTATTTTTTTAATAAAAACTGTTATCTTTACCTCAGAAAATATGCATTATAAGAGTGATAGAAAATTCAGTAGTTAATAAAGTTTCACAAAAAATCAAATATGCCCCTGGTTTAAAAATTTTTTCCCCGATGCTTGATTTGAGTTACCGTTAAACTATATAGCCGCACAAAGGACGAATTCAGCAGTTTGTGAATTGAACAATTTTGAAAATTGTACCTAATTTAATGACTAAATTTTGAAAAATTCAGTAAGAAAAAAAGCGTCAAGTTTCTGAGATGTAGTTTCATTCAGGGAACAACAGAACTCTACATTTTATTTCTCTAAATAATTCTCAATAAAAGGACCCGGAAAAAGAATAGCATATCACACATTATGTTAATAATAGCAATTTTACCCATAAATTTGTTTTTGCAAAATTATATAATACCAGCAGTCCATAATTTGCGAAGGACACGTTATCATTCACCTTGAATATTTGAGACTAAAAAGAACGAAAAATATTAAAGGTAAGATCATGCCAAAGATAAAACTAAAAAAAAAAAAAATTCCCCTATGCGTGTCTGATAAGAGCATTGAAGTGGAAGTTCAGCCTCTTATCATTTATGCATGGGAGGAGATAGCTCATTAAGGGTGTTCTCCTGGGAGTTTGACAATGTGTGAGTCGTGTAAGACACCATCCTTGAAATTCAGACAAAGACCAACGAAAAAATAAATTTTTTTTATCCCATGATAGCTCTTGAAAGATACTAGTAGCTTTATAAGTAGCTGGCGTGACTAAAAAAATATATTTTGGTTAAATTGTTTTAAGGATTTGAATTTGAAATTAGTCTATTTATAGAGGATTCTCAATAATGAATGAGAAAATCTAGCAGTATATTTTGATGGAATAAGTTTAAAGATTCATCATTATAACTTAATTTACTTTTAATTAAAAACTTAGTAACAAGAACATGGAAACTTCTTTTTTTAATAATAAGTTATTTCTGCATTAATAAATCTAATTAAATGATAATTTTCTTCAAAAAAGTGAGCAATTGATTAAAGTTTATTATACAATTACCGAAAATAGTACTTACGAAATTAAAAAATAACTAACTTAATAAGTTACTGGATGTTAAATCATTTTAATTATAAAAAATTCATAAAATAATTTAGTAATTGTTTTATAAGTTCAACATATTATGAGTATTTGCTGTTAGAAAGTATAAAGGCTTATACTCCATTAAGATTCATGAAACAACATCTAAGTCAGTGCTTCTCAAACTTTCGCTATTTGCGACCCAATTTTCAATCATAATTTTCATCACCCCCCCCCCCCTCCCCATCCTCCTCACAATAATTATGTATTGAATTCAGTAATAACGTACTTTGACGCTAAAGCCAAATATGACTTTAATTATACAACGTACAAATTATCAAGATAGGTATTAATTTTTGTGTATGTTACTTTTAATTAATAGAATAAGTAATATGTTACTTTTACTTTTTAGTTTTTAAATTAGAACAATAATATTATAATAAATATTACAATAAATATGTAATAAAAATTACAGTAAATATTACAATAAATATGCAAATATAAACATGTCAGAATGTATCTTGTTTTGCTTCCTTTCCCTAAATTAATAATTTTTAAAATTAAAATTTTACTTTTGACTTTTTAATAGGACCGTGCCCCCCAACGTAAGGCTATCACGTCACCCTAGGGGTGAAATCTCCACAGTGTGAGAATCGCTAATCTATAAGTCAAAGTCTGATTGAATAAGTAAATATAAAATATGTACTTGGTAAATCATCTCGGTAAATGTAACTATTCTAAATGAAACTGACTTGCATTAAACACTAATAAAACAAGTGATGAAAAATTTAAAAAATATATTGAGAAATTGTGGATATTTGTAATAACAAAATACACACAAAACAACATATACACAAAAGGACTTAAAATATCAAATAAAATAAACAGTTTATAATGTTGTTCGTTGGTAGTTAAAATTATTGAAAAGTCATGATAAAGTAGAATTTAGAGTTAAAATATGACTCATTAAGTTTTCATAAATTTTAAAATTAATAAACACTTACGTGCAAAAGGAGGCAAAATTTTAAGAGTAATAACAAAATAAGGAATTGATATGTATCGAAATTCAACGATCAAGATGCGAAGAATTCTAACTTAGATAAAGTAGGAAGTAGGGGATTTATTAATTGGATTTCAGTTATATTTTGAAGCAGTGCATAAAACAGGTGTCCTACGCTATGTAATTAATAAAATAATAAAATATATTTTCTGCCCACTGATCATTTACATGCAAATTTTATGAAATTATTTCAATATTATTTTTTTATTCATACCAATTTTGTTCAATTATTTAGTAAAATTTATTTATGAAATAATTACGACACTTAAAATTGACATCGTAGAACATCTTTTTAAAGAAATGCGATGATGTTAATTTTTGTTTGAAAACTTTTCTTTTATTTTGTTCATAAATAATTATGCCAAAAGTAAGGAGAACAATCAGTAAGAGATGCGCAATTTTTTTGTCGAAAAAAATGTAATTGCAATGGAAAATACTGAAGTGTTTTGTTATAATATTTAAAACAAGTTTTAAAGAAACGAAAATTAAAATTCGCGTTTTGCAATAGTACGAGTGTTTACGATTATTCTTTTTAAAAGTATTATTATTGTGTTAGATTTACACGAAATAAAGCAATTATTATTACCTGTATAGACTGAATATAATTAATAATTTCTTTGGATTAGAGAGCGCATATTGGAATATAAATAATATTAACCCTTTATGTACTGCATTATGATTTACTTTAGTTTTTTCCATGCAACATTTTTTGGGGGATAGTGCATTGAAAATTAAGGGGTATACATGAACAAAACACTCAATCTTGGGAAATTTAATCCGTTATAGCTAATTAATTAATTATAGATATTCAACTGTAAAATTAACTATGTACACTGTTTATTTAAAAAAAAATAGTCAAGTTGTTTTCTAAGGACTTCATTAACATACAAAAAAATAAGACTTTTAAGTTTTGACATGAACTGTTTTTTCAGGAAAAAAATGATAATCTTCGAAATCCGCTGAAAACGCAATTTCTGCTATATAACTATTCACCTTCTCCGCTAAAATGCTCATCATAGAGCCCCTGATGCCATATATCTTGGAAGAGTAGATTTCAAAGAATATTCCTGCTAAGTATTGTCAGAGTATTCGTTGTTGGTGTTTCTAATGCCAACTGTCTGACGTAATCAGACAGAGGCCCCAGAAATTCATCGCGGCAAGGGGCTAGAATTACGCCTGTCGTTGGCCTTGGTTTTGAGCACCATACAGGTGACAGTACGAATTAGCTCGGCAAAATTCCCCGAAGGAACGATAGATGGCGACACCACCTATCTCCATCTCCACAATTTTGGTATGGAACTGAAGGGGAGGGAAATAATCTGCAGTCCCCTGCACTCGTGATTCAGCCCAGAAGACTTTCGGACCCACTGATTTAACGAGCACGTACTCCAGGTGTACTCGGAGAGTATTTGGTGGCATCGGGCATCGAACTCAGGCATTCCGGTCTGAAGTCCGATGCTATAACCATTAGTGTTCGTAAAAATGGTTATTCTATGTAATTTTAAAGTGAGTGGTACTTATAAGTACCGTCGGTAGATAAAGGGTTAATTGTAATTAATGCATATGATATTAGATTCCGATGTTTCCCAAATTCTTAGGAATCTAATCCTGGAACGGTATGAAACAAACTCACACTTTTAATTTTAAAGTTGTTGATAAAGATAAAAAAAAAATAATTTCAATAATTCCGATTAAAATTTGTGTGTATATTAATTCAAAATTATGTGGAGAATAATTCTTATGCAATAAATATGTGTATTAATATTTTACTATAATAATATCAATTTTCCATACATGCCAAGAACAACTCAAAGTCTTCAAGTCATTTTAAAACCTCACACCTCTATACAAAAGTTCTCGAATTTTCTTTTTCTTTTAATGCTAAGAAACGACAGGCCGTTTTAAATATTTTGAATCCGAACAGACTTAAATTGTTTGTAGTTTATCTACCTTGTTTAACACCTTTAAATTTAATCCTAGATTCAGAAATTCTGAATATATAAAACTTCCTTGCATTGTTTGATTTTCTGCTTTAATCATTTTAAGAACTATTTTTTTTCTCTTGAACATGAAAGTAATTAAATTATTTTATGGCCGGTCCTCGTACCCTAATCATCATACTAATTAATGGCTTAGATTAGAATAGTAAACCTCTTTAATAAGTAGAAAACACGCTAACATCCTATTAATTGCGCTGAAATGGAAGAAGCAAAATATCATTTGGTTGCTGCTGAACACTTAACTACGAAGGGTATTTAAATGCTATTTTCTTTGCTATCGCATTTTTCACGTACGTTTTTAAATTCCATAAAAGGAACTACTTTCTCGATAGCTAAATCTAAAAACCATTTTAAAATATTTAAGTAGCCTTGAAGTTACCAGTTTTATTTGTACACGCATATATTTATTTGTTTTACCCAACAAATGAAATGCGAAGCATCAAAAATCTTAATGCTTATGCGCATGCAAAGCACAAGTAGGAACAAATATTATTTATACTTTTTCTGTATTGTGCATCTGTGTTCTATTCCAGGTCAAAATCAAAATGATAAAAGAACTGTTGCTGATTATCATTGGTGTTGCGGTGGCCGATGCTGCAGTGTGCCGAATCATCACTTGCCTTACTTTTCAATGCGGAGAAACCAATTGTCCTCCTGGATTCAGAGTCAAATATCGAGGAGGGTTTTGTGGATGCTGTGACAATTGTGTCGAAGCTTTGAGTACGATTTTAACAAATACTTATAACATCGCATTAGAAACAAAAAATAAATATTTTTATGCTTATACATAGGTTAACTTACTCTTTTATACTGTTGTTCATTTACATTGCATTAGAATTATTTAGATTTCCTTTGATGTAATGCCTTGTAAACATATTAATCAATTAACAGGCCTTTTTGGTTTTCTACTGTTTTATGCAGTGATACATACATAGAAAACAGTTAAGGGAATTATAAGAATCATCTCCAAATAATTGGAGATACGATATAGGTTCTGTGCTTTCTATGACTCAGGTATCCGACTATGTTAGGATTTAAAAAAGCGCATAAATTGATAATTTTCATGATATTTAGTGTCACTTAGATTAGAATACATGTATAAAATAGTTTTAAGGATATTTTGACAAAAATTATTTAAATACAATATTTTGGCAAAAAATTAGAATAACCTATTATCAAAACGTTCTCCTTTTATAAAAAATGCTTCTAAAATAATAATATTTCGCGCTTATATAAAATAAAGACTTCTCCAGAGAGTCTGAACTGGGATTTTTAAAAAATTCACATTATTTTCAGAGTTATCACAAAATAAAATAATTATCGGTGTTTTTTTCTTAAAATTGCTCCCCTCTGTTGTCGTAAAATATGGATAAACCCAATTCTAAGATGTATTTCAAAAATTCTAGTTGAGCTTCTGTAGAGAGGTCTGAGCTACATACAGGCAAAATATTATTGAAATAGAAGCATTTTTCACAAAAGGAGAATATTTTGAAAATGGGTCATTCTATGTTCCTTTTTTGTCAAAATATTGTACTTAAATAATTTTTCATTTTAAATTTATTCTTAAAACAATTTTATAGACATTTTCTAATCTAAGGGACACTAAATATCAAAAATATTATCCATTTATACGCTTTTTCAAAATCACGGTTCCGCACGCGAACGT
>BMAV01007808.1:153778-164343 GCA_019973955.1 Trichonephila inaurata madagascariensis
AAGCATTAAACAAAATTAAGAATTTACCAGGATTTAATACATTGCTCCAGCATTAAACAAAAACGAAAATCCTGAATGATTTTTTTTCAAATTTATATAAGGGAAAATATAAATATTTAGTATAAAATCTTCTTTTTTTATTAAAGAGTTAGTTTAATAGAACTTTATCAATAAACAAGAAGCACTGGATTGATTCTAGTCGATTATTTTGGATAAACGTACACTTAAAAAACCCTTTGGTAGACAATGCCAGGACAATGGTTTTCTTACGCGGAGTTAAGTACATGAAAGAAGTCATAATCCAAGACATACAAATGACAATTCTCTCTTTCAGAGTCAATGGGCACTCTTCTCAATGTCTTACTAATATATTTTCTCTGTAAGCAGATGCAATGTTTAATGTGACTGTGTACACTTTTCTTTTAAAATGCTTTCAGGAGTTTTTTTTAAGAAAATAAGATTGATGTAACTTTTTTCACACCATACATTTAAAACGTAGTTAACTTCGTAATATATATGCATAAGTAATTCTCCAGAATTAACAATAATTCCCAAATTAAAGTAATTTAAGTAATTACCTCAATTTGGATAAATGAAAAAGAGAATTGATAAAAGAGAATTATAAATCATTTTAAAATGCGATGTTAAAAGTAAGAACAATTATAATATATTTGAAAGTTATTAGAAGAAATATGTTATTTTTTAAAAGAAATTTCCAACATTTTTTATTCCCTTCATATTACAGAGAGAATGCAGGAAAACTGTACGTTTTATAAAATTTCACTGTGAGAACACTCAGTACAACTTCTCAAACTTAATATCATTTCATTAATTTTTTCTTGTAACGTATTTTAATGCTCCATGTAGTATATACGTGGAGTGCAATATTGATGTACTACTTATAAAAGTTATGTAAATTAACAAATCAAGTCTACTTCATAAGAAGTAAAATCATGCTTTTCCGTTGCAACAATTTTCCGCTTAAGGTATTTGATATTGATGGTGTAAATAACAATGAATTCTATATTATTCTATTTCTCGCTAAATCATTTAAATGTGTACAGAACACTACTTGCCTTATTTTAAAAAAATGTTCTGTTCTTTTTGTAAATCTAATGCAACCTTGCTCATATGTAATTGCGTACATGCAATTGCGTAATTGCTCGAAAAACATCCAAATTGGTACATTGATGTAAAGTTTAAATATGAATAGTGAGAATGAATAACAAATGTGTGTCACATGATAGAGTAAAAGTGACAAGTTAATGTGATGGATGTTTCTGGTGCCTTTTTTTGAAAGTTTCTTAACATAATATTTCTTTAAAAATGTAGTATACTGGCACACTCCCTTACATGCATTTGGTTTTATTTCTAAGAAAGTAAATTCATTAAAGCATCGTTTCCAAGCGTAACCAATAAAGAAGTTAACAACATTACGATATTCACTCTGTTTCCCATAATCTATAATATTAGTATGTTTTTCTGAAGCCAGAGCTCTTAGCAACCTATTTTGATTTTCTTCATTAGTTTTTAGTACAATATGCTATTCTATATTGACTAATCCTTTTGTCTGAATGAGAGACAGAGTTTAAGTCTCAGTTTTATGTATTCATCGCCGTAATGATACCCTTGAATCGTTTAGTGAAACTACGATTTTTGAATTTGAAAGTTTGAGAGTAAGTGAATAAATATTCTTGTTGACATTGCTGATATATTTGAAAAGTGATTACAGTAGAGTGTCGTTTATCTGAATCAATTGGGACCGGACACCGTTACGATACGCGATTGTTCGGATAACCGTAAACCGAATGCAATCCATGAAGTATATTAAACCGGACACTATACGAATGTTGAAAATCATCGCATGCGGGAAATGTGCTTAAAGAAAAAGCAATATAGGTGCATAATATCGCAATTTTACCTTTATTGAGGAAAGTAATCACTTATTTTTCGCTGTACCATTGTAAGCCTTCGTTTTTTCGCTGCAAGTTCTCTGATTCTCTTGAGCAGCAGTAGTTGAGTAGGACAGCATTCTGATTGTTGTTCGTGCCACTCTAACGCAGAAAACGAGTCAACATTTGATAGATCCTTACAACTTTCTTTGTTGTTGTTGTCCTCGTATTCATCCGTTTCATTGTCGAATAGGTCGAATTCCTCTTGCACTTAAGTCACAATCTCGTCATCATTTAACTTTGGAAATCCACAGTCTTCTGCTGTGCTCGAGACGCTTCCCTTTCTCCCTTCAAGAGACGGTTCAATATTTGAAGTTTTGTCTCTATGTTCAAGACATTGCACTTCCATTTTGAATTAGAAGTCATAGCAGTTCATAACTCAACAAAAGAGCATGTATACACCCCTCACTTGGAAACAAACTGACCTAATATTCCACGCAGATGTTTACCAAATCATACAACTGAAATTCCCCAAATATCCCTGAACTTGGGTTTTCCCGTCACTTTTGGGGTCACGCGAAACAACTGTTGAGCATTGCACTATTCGAAAACGTATTCATATACAGTACATGCAGTTGACGAAAAAAAACCCAACTGGTTCGGATGTTTGACGCTTCAGATAATAAACGTTCGGATAAACGTCGTTCTGCTGAACATGCAATTTAACCCATTATTGTGCTTGAGAAAAATAAGTTTTCACAGAAATGTAGCAATTACATTGATTTTAATTTTATATCAAGTCAAATCATTACTTATTGAGTGTAGATTGACTTCACTTAATATTATATACAGGTCTGTCATATAAGTTATTTCACTTTCTGTTAAAATGAAAATTTGGCCTGCTCTCTGTTTTGTAGAGACTAATACAAACATGATGGAGTGACAAAATTTAGTTAAATACTCATCAAGTACAAAATTTAATTACATCAATTCGTGTAAGACTTCTTTCATATGTTCAACTAGTCATTTTTGGAGAAGAGCGCATGCCGTATCAACTCCTCTCCTCTTTATAGGTTTAAAGTATGCTCTTCATTCATCGACTTGTTTGGAATATCATTATACTCTTTGCATACTGTCAAAAAATATTGAATACATCATACTGTCAAAATATATTGAATACATCATACTGTCAAAATATATTGAATTGTGTAAATTGCATAACAGTTGTCCAACCGTTATTCGCGTAACTTGTGTTTTAACCCACTGCATCCACTTTTAAAAATGTGGTTGGTACCTCTCACAACTATGATCTACAGTATTCAAAAACATGAATAGTTGAAAGTGAAAGTTGAAAATTTACGTTTACTTTACTAGAATTGATTGAAAATTCGAATTTTAGTTATGTTCTATTCGTTTCAAACCAAAAAAAAATATAAAAAAATCAAGTTATTAAATTCATTCGTTGTGAGACTGAAAAATCTTGTTATTATGTGTGAAATAGCTAAAGTTGAAAAGACACAAGAATTGTATTGTTATAATAAGAAAGAGAAATAGAGTCCACACACAATTGTAGTTTTATACATTCTCTTTTTTAAATTGTATTAAAAATATGAATTTAGTTCCTGTAAGCTATTCTAAGCGGGAGCTAAAAGGGTTTTTTAATTATATAGACTTCAACTGGAAAAATTACAATGCAGGCTTATATATAAGCTTGTCCAATATGCTTGTTTACTCTTTTACTGAAACATTATAACAAATACAGCATTTATACATGCTTGGTTATTACTAATTATGATATGAAATTACAATAAATGAATTTTAAAAAAAAAAAAAAGGTTTATAAGTAGTAAAAGCTTAATTTAAAATGCTTTTAACAAAAAAAATATTTTTTTTAAATATTTCTAAATGTTTTTATAAAAATAAGTTTCATTTTCCAATATCTTATTTATTAAGATATATATATATATATAAGCAGATATAGCAAAATATTGTTGTTACTACAAACAACATTGTTTCAGTAATATTTGCAATGAAATATTTCAGGTTTTTTAACTGCAAATAGTATGAATTATGTATAAATAGATATACATATGAATATGCAGATTTAGGTTGTAAAGGTTATTTTAGTACAATTTAAAGTATATTATTTTATAATTCCAGTTCTCTGGTCGTCATTGAGAACATGGATCGCGAGGTGATCACATCTCATATGGAAAACATTCTAGAGTTACCTGCTACAGGTAACCATGTTAGGAAGGTAGGTTCTGTTTGGTTGTATAATTAAAGTATTTCTATATTTGTTTGCGCTTCCGAGCTTAAACAGTACTCTAATTTAATAAATATTTTTATTCATGCATTTTATTTGCATTCATGTTTTTGTGGCGAATAACTTTTAGAAGTATCTGCTGAGTAGTGTCTTAAATATAAGGCAGTGTTTCAACTTGCGATAACACTTTTCCCATTTAAAGTCAAGCACAGAAAGATAATATTTTTATGGTCATTCATGGCCTTTTTGTCAATGCGATCCGTTAAAATCCTATCATTCAAATTTTTCTCGTGATTCTCTATCATTTTTGTATAGATACCTTAAATTTCCCTCCTAGCAAATTGATATGACAGTTGGTTTATTTTCATAAGACAATTTAAAAGTGCTTTTTAGCAAAAAGAAGATAACGGAATTCTTCTGTATGACAGATGTTTCGTTATGATAAAGTGGCGCTTTTTTTCCATAGAAACATGTAATGTTGCTCTTGAAAGGCGAACACGTGGACCTGACAAGAATGACCAATGATTAAAGTACGTGAGATATATAATAAACAACCCACAACAGTTTTACCTGCCGGTAGTATTCCACTGGATTTCCTTTAAAACAGGTGAACCTTTTTTATTCTACTTTTCTGAAAAATATGCAATGATATAAAATGTTAGCACCAAAGATGAATCGTCTTGTGCTAACATGATTTTTTTTCTTAGTTTTTATATAAGCCCACAATATTATTCAATATTATCATAACGGAAAAACGTGAATTAATTTACTTTGATTACATAATTTAAATCAAATAATTTGTAGAACATCGAAATATGGATAAAATCTGCTACTTTCCCTTTCTTTCCATTTTCATAAATTTATGTAAATGTATTTTATGATTTTTTTTCCTATTATAGATTTCTCATGTACCATAGTAAAAAAAAGAAAAATGCTAATAAGAAAATTTGTTAATCTTATTTGTGATTATTTTACTTAATAACTTATAATGTGGATAAATATTTGTACAACACAATATATTCGTATAACAAATAAATATTTAATTATTTCACCTAAAAGGATTACAAACCAGGAATTTATAGATTTTGGAAACATGTAATGAGGTCTTAAAATTTTCATATTTTTAAATGGGAAATGTATTATCGGTTTATTTTATAAAAATGTTCTAATATTGACATCAACGTAAACTTAGAGGAAATTTAGGAATAGGCCAAGTAATTTCTTCCAGTGAAAACTTCAAAATTGTACTCTGCATCCTTAATTTTTTTTTCAGTTTGCAAAGAAATATATTGACAAATTAACGTGCTCAAAACGATTAAAATTTTACGCTTAAGCTATTGATTATTTTTTTTATTATGAAAGGATATAATGTCATTAAAGTTTAGATAAAATTTAATAATTTTTCATAGATAGATTACAAAAAGATATTATTCGGTTCTTTATTATAAAATTAGTAATTTTAATAAAATATTTGAACTTCATTTTAATTATTTATCTTAATTTTTCTGTAGTATTCTTTTTTCTTTATCAAAAACTTAATATTTTTGAAAATTCATTTTTTTCTGATGGGTTTCATATTGGCAGTCAAGCCTTTGGAGACACGGCAAGTCCCCAAATGTAAGCCTTATTTTATGAAGGCAACATTTAGTGACAGCCCTGGCTGCCAAATTTGGATGCTAGAATTAATTTTAATTCAAGTTCCAATAGCTAGCTAGAATTCAAGCCTAATTTTAGTCGGCTACGGTGTCTTAGAGGTAGCATGCCCCCTTCTTAAGCCGAAGGTTGTGGGTTCCATTACGGCTATAGTCGATAGATTTTCTGGATGCGAAAATCGTAAGCATACATGTCATATGATTACGTGGCATGTAAAACATCCCTTGAGTATCAATTTGACTCAGGTACTCCTGACAAAATTAAATCATGGCAATATTTAGCATCTGAGGAGAGCTTGAATTAAAACTAATTCAAGCGTCTAAATTTGGTAACGATGCCACTAGATGGTGCCACCTTAAAATGGCTCTTTGGGGACTTGCCGTGTCTGCAATGGATAAGTTGCTAAAATGCAGCCCCATTAGAAAACAAAAATTCGAGCTCTCGTTGGATGCTAAATTGCTGTAATTTAATTATGCCCGGAAGCATATCGAAATTTATACTCAAAAGATCTTTTACATGCCACATAATCATAAGACATTCGTGCCTACAATTTTCACATTGAGAAAATCTGTCGACTCCAGCCAGGATCAAACCGACAAACTTACGCTTACGAAGCTTGCATGCTACCTTTAAGCCACCGAGACGGGCTTTTTAAAATTCTTTACTTCATTTAATTAAATTTTTCGAATTCAATACCCCCCTCCCCCCCACACTCTAAAAAAACTCCGTAAATAGAAAGGGATTATGCAATACAGCAGGATAAAAATAAAATTTCTGTATCTTGTTCCTTTGAATTATTTAAATAAATAAAAACCTAAGAATATTCTGTTTAAAATCTTACTTTAATGATAGCTTTATCGTAAACTGAAATGTAAACATTAATTTTGAGGGAAGAAAAACCCTTTTTACTATCATCTGCTTCTTTTTCAAATAGTTTGCAAATTAACTAGATATCTATTTGCTTGTTATCTAAATTCATTTTAAAGAACTTTGTGCCCTTTAAAAGTACTATTTGAACTCAAAACATTAAGTTAAAATGGAGCATCATTGAATGCAAATAAATAAAATATTTATTACTTTTGTGTAAGAAGTATAAAATAAGTGTTAGTAGAACGAAGAATACATTCACAAAAACGAAAGCAAAATACTTTATAAATGAATGTCAGAGCCACAAATTAACGTTTCTACTGTTCAGTGAAAGATGGAATACTTTGCACCGCGAAGATCGAGGGATTCGGTTTCATCATCCCTGTATACTGCTCATGCAGGAATTAATATACTTTAATAATGAGTTTTATCCCCTAAAATAAAAAAAAAATCAAATATTATAAACAGATAGTATAGAAATACATGTGAAAATTAAATTTAAAAATTTAAGTATTTTAAATGAATGATTTAGCAATTTTGTGTGAATTAACTATGGATCATGCGACAACTTAAGTAAAAGTGAATCTCAAAGACTTGATGTGAAAGTTATGGGAATGAGGGGCTTGAGCCAGACCTTGCTCGAGCTTGGTAGCATCCTCTTCATGGATCCTGATTCTAAATTGCAAGGTTAATCGAAAATAGCCTTAGCAAATTTACAACAATATCAAATTTAAATAGAACAATCTGTCCTATATACTCCAAAGAAATAAAAGTTATTAAAAATGTTTTGAATAGTTAAATAAATTATTTTAGTTCTGATCTGACACTTTCATAAATCCAAACAATGCATTTTTGAATTTTAATTTCTGTGATTGTATACTTATGAGTTAAACATTGCTACATCTTTAATTTCCTTCGTTAAACAAACTTTCTGCTCTTTAATTCCAGTCATGTTCAAGTACATCGTCCTTCTATCTGTTGTCCTAGCCGTTTCACAGGCTATTGTCTGTCCACCGGACTTTTGCAGCAAAGTAGACTGTGAGGACTTGACCGACTGCTTGGAAAGCAACGGTCAAAAGGTCAGAGAAAAGGGAAGTTATTGTAACTGCTGTGATATCTGCATTAAAGTTCTGGGTGAGTGGGGAACTGATTCTTATTCTTCAAAATTTTTTTTAACTCTTAACTATTCAGGAAAAGTTCAAATGAAACTCACTAAATGTTCTTTAAAGGACGTTTCCATATTATTTATACATTATGCTAGAAATTCCCTCTTATATTTTATTATTTTTTTTATTTTTGTACTGTTTACTAAGGGCATAGATAAGATAAATATTAAAAAAAATTCAGGACGATCATTATAGTCTACATTTCGCATTAAATATGCATTGATAATTTTCTACATAGTTTATGTAGGATTATCATATATGATAACTGTTCTTAACAGTATATTAAAAGAAGCTTCTGTAAAAAATTAATTCATTGTACATAGAATAACACGTTAGCATGAGTATTTAATTCTCAAATGTTGCGAATTCTGTCGACAATATTTTTAAGCATATTAAACCATATTTTTTAAAAAATTATTAAGTTTACTATTCAACAAATATAAATTACTTTTTTTTATTGTATTTTTATTCACCAAAAATTAAACAATACTAAAGGGCTGTTAAAATAAAAAGTATTACTGATTCAAAACAAACTATGGAATAAAAAAGTCAAGTTCTTCCTTCGAATAATTTTTTATGGTGTTGAGTTATTGGAGATTTCAATAATAAAATGCATATTTTTGTTACAAAGTTAAATGAATAAATAAGAAAAATAAAATTCATGCATTTTTAATTCAAAACAAGTGTTTTAAGCAAAAATAACCCATTAAATTGAATCCATTTATTATCTAATTAATCAAAAAAATTGGGAACATTTGTTGCAGACAAAGAAACATTTCTTTAAAAACTGAAATACAAACTTTCATATTAGGAGAAGTACTGTTCTAATCAAATTTGAATATATAGATGAACACAAAATGACTTTTATTAGCGAATTAATATTTTTTTTATTTTTCTTCCCTATGAGAGAAACATTATTGTTCTCTTTTAACAATTTCATTTAACTTTACCGTTCGATTTATCATCCACCTGTGTTGAGAATAGGCTTAACTTTTCAACATGGCTCTGTTTCTTTCTATTACGTTGACAATTTCTGTTGTACGGGGAAGGTGGATCCATAAGGCATTGCTTAACCCTAAAGCACTGATCTAATTCATCGACAGCTCTAAAAATTATAATAGGTCTCCATTTTAGTCCAAAGACTCTTTTTGTATTTACATTTGTTGTGTCTCTTGAACTCCAATTTCTTTCTTCTTTGGCATTGTAGGTTTTACAACTTTTTAACTTGGTATCTTATTTTATTTTATTATACTATATATATATATATATATATATATATATATATATATATAAGAGAGAGATTGTTCTCAAATTATATGTGATGTTAATTAGAATCAGATATATTCAAAATTTTGTAATGGATAAGAACTTCTCATCTGTACGTAAATTGCATGCGTACGCGACTGCTTATATATTTTACATTTAAAAATGATTATATTATAGTCATTATATTAAATCTCAACTAAATATATGTGGTCGATAAATTATTCCTCATAAAATTTTATTACTTATTAGTTATACATAATGTTTTTACACACATAAAACAGTATTTATTTTACTCAAAATTTTATTTCAAACCATGCTATTGTGTTTTTATTCTTATTTACTTAGGTTGTATTTTCTAAGGACGAGGAAAACCCATAACAGAACAAATAACACCACACATTCATTATAACATTACACAAAACATTCATTTTTAACAGTATGTTGTAAGCTAGAGCCCATATGGGATAAAAACTGGGGTAAAATCATCACAGGAGAGAGAAACGCTAATTCTTTTTAAAACCTTCATTTTAATTTTGGAAGCAGAAAAATAACCGCATTTCTTTCGGTGGACTAAACATGCGGAGATATTATTATTAATTTTAAAAATGACTGCTATTTGTTGATTAATATTTATGAGGAAAATAAATTTATAAGCGAACAGATGAATATACAGCGTTTTTTATTACTCAACTATCATTATCTCTAACAAATCCGGAACCAAAGGGCGGAGTCGTATTTTTCTGATATGACTCATGTACTTGGCAATATTCCAAATATATATGTCATTTCCAATATGCTACATTAAATACAAAAAGACTATTTAGGAAAAGATTTCCGGAGAGAAAATTATTTTATTTTTTATTATTCAAGCATTAGAAATGTCATATAACGTATTTTGTAAGTTGTTCAATGAATTTTGTCTTTTTGACAAGTTTTCTCTTGCCACAGACAGTTATTTGTATAAGATAATATTTAGCACTATTATATTCACAATGTTTTGTCAATAATGTCTAAAGCTGCGTTTCTCAAACTGTGGAGCGCGCCCACGTTGGGGGCCATGACCAGTCTACGAGGGGGGCGGGAGCATATTGAAAAGTGGAAAACAAAATTTTACTTAATTAAATTTGTGTTTACTTTCAGTGAATAATTAAATACATCCTGACATAATAAAAAATAAAATACACATTTACGCTGATATATTACTCTTATAAATGTATCAGCACTGCACAAAGTATTTTTTAATTAATTTAACAGTACAAAGTCAAAAACAAGTTTAATAATTACCAGTGACCTAATGGGCTTGTCATTAAAAATATACAAAAATTAACATTTTAATTTGTACTACTTATATATAATAATCTCTTAACTGCCGATTAAAAGTTACGCGATTCGCTTCCCAATGCCAACTATTTACCACGTAGATGCGCGTATGTGATGTATTGGGGGAGGGAGGAA
>BMAV01007808.1:167343-215779 GCA_019973955.1 Trichonephila inaurata madagascariensis
AAAAGAAAAAAAAATCAGATTTGTTTCGGTGAAATTTATAATATATTTCCACTCCATTTCTTAAATAGGATTAACATTTCTGGAAATTGTTTGCGTGACTTTGATAAAGTTTTTCATTCATAAGTAGCATCTGATGAAATCTATGATGCATTAATTTTTCATTGTAATTTCTACTTTTTCAAATTTTTGAATGAAGTTGATTCAGGACGATATTCCTGTCTTGAATTAGCTTGTCATTCATATGATATCAATGACGATTAAGATACATTTCTGAAGCTTTCCCATGTGGTAAAAGTATGATTTTTAAATTTGTTAAAATTTTTACGGTAAAGTATATATAGATCAGAGGTTGCCAAACTTTTTTGTCTCATAGACCCCCTTGCCATGTTTTTCGATTTGGTGTAGACCCCTACTTACGTAATGTTGAATTTTTGAAAATTATCAACTTAAATGTGTTAATGACCATTGGTACAGAGCTCTACTTACTTTAAAAGATTTAATAAACTGGAAATAACGGGTTAACAAACAAATGTTTATAATGATAGGGATCAGTGGCGCACATAGAAATCTTTCAAGGAAGGGGAGGGGATCCAGGGTGGAAAGTCCAACATTCTCCTATGATACCCCAAAACGCCACCCAAAATATTCTTTTGATTTTGTCGATTGTCAGGAACAAATAAACAGTAAAAAATAATTTATTGAATAAATAATTAGCCCTAATTAATAAAATTAATTACTAATAACCGATATTCAATTGAATTTTACGTACTCTATACATAGGATTATAATCAAACGAAAAAAATCGAGGGCTTTGGGGGGTTCCGGATCCGGGTACCTTCACGCCAATGATAGGGATGAATCCGGTGATTCAATGACAGAGATTTTCAACATCTGTCATCATTATTGTCAGGTTCAGCCCCTAAATTTTTTGGTTAGTAGTGTCCAGTTGACACCCCCTCAATGAAACTTCTCACTAGGAAAAGCCATTAAAAACTTTCTCGCAATACTCCATTATTCGAGATAAAAAAACAGATATATCTTTTTAAAGTCAAAATTGCTGACATCTGTTTTAAAACTTTACTTTTCACCGCTAATAACTCCGATCAGTTCCTCTTGTAATATGACATTTTTTTCTTTCAATTTGACCTCATGAATTCATTGCCCTTTGTGGTAATTACCAAGTAAATCAGTGCTTCTCAAACTTTCAATACTCGCGACCCAATATTCAATCAGAGAATTTCAATCACTCCCGCCTTCCATACTATAACAATGTTTTGAATTCAATAATACTATACTTTTACGCTAAATCTACAATACGATTTTAACCACTTAATTGTCACTGGAGTATATATACGTCTCATTCAGCCGAAACGTTAATTGTCTCGGACGTATATATTCGTCGTACCGAAGTATGATCTATTCTGTGCACTGCTACCCATAAAATTATTTCTAAGGCTTTGGAATGAAATAAAAGGACTTTCAAAGAGTTTGCGAAGGATTTACTTATTTCAGAGGATTTGCTTATTTATTCCTTTTCTCCCCCCCCCCTTCCAATACATCACATGCGCCATATAGTGCATCTATGAGAAAAAGATGTCACTGGGGAGCGAGCTGCGAAACTTTTAATCAGCAGTAAAGTATTAATTACAAACAGTATAAATTATTAAGATAATTGTTAATTTTTGTGTATAATTTTAGAGAGATGACAAGCCCATGGTGTCACTAATAATTATTAAACTTGTTCTTAACTTAATATTGTTAAATTAATTATAAAATATACATCGTGCAGTACTGATACATTTATAAGTGTATTATATCAGTGTACATGTGTATTTTAATTTAATTACGTCTGAATGGGGTTTTTTTTGTTTACTTTCAATTAATGAATAATTTTATAAAATAATCTTTTGTTTTCGACTTTTCAATATGCTCGCGCCCCCTCGTAGAGTTATCACGCCCTCCTGGGGGGCATCCCACAGTTTGAGAAACGCTGAAGTAAATGCATTCTTATACCTATTTTCAAAATCTGAATAAAGATAATTTAAATGTTGAACGTAGGTTATGGTATCCGAACACACACACGCTCGGAATGTTTTTTGACAAGATAGAACATTTAAATATTATAAATTCTTTTTTAGAACTCAATACCAATAAATAATAATATTTAACTAGCAATATTTAAAATAAATTGCCTAAGTTTCACAAAAATCACAATTAAAAGTGAAATTTTAGCAATACTTTTGTAAAACTTCAGTGGAATTGAAGAAAAAAGTAATAAACTTATATTAGTATAGTTATTACTAAAATAAATTAGATGCATTTATCTGGAAAATGTACTAAAATTTTAATATTTTATTAAAATTTGGAAGTTTTAGAGCTTATTGAGTAAACATTATAAGAAAAGTCATATTTTTTGAGACCATTATTTAAATAACAAGCCATAACTCAAAAAGTATTCATACAATAAGAAATACAATACAATGAGAAATATTTTAGCACAGTCTCTAGAAAATAATATAAATATCAGGTTCAAAAATTTTTATAGAAATACATTTGTAATATTTTGAGTTATCGGACTCGCCAAGATAGATTTTGAGCAATTTTAAATGCCCACTTCGGGTAGATCAAAGACCCACTTCTGATTTTTCTAACTTTATAAAATCGATTTTAACTTGACCTCTAGGTAGCGTAGAAACGAAACTAAGTATATTTTGTATAGCCAAAAAATAGCTCTATTCAATAAAGTAAAAAAGAAAAATATCTGTCTTGACCGAGTTTGGTCATTTTCAACGTGTTCGGATACCTAACGTCATTTTTTCCTGGCAGATTGTCTGTGGCCAATTGAGAAACTGGGAAAATTCGCGGCGTCTAATATTATACTTCTTTAGCTTAATTCTAGCAAGGAACGCTGAAATGATGGTTCTTGTTTTAATAAAACTTATGCTGTCACCTTGTAACTGCAAATTAACCTTATTAAATTTAATAAATAAATCTGCTAAATAGGTAAAAATCTGGTTTCCATTTGATTAAATTTTCTTTTAAAATTAAAGTCACAATGTGGTTTAATGAGAACTACTATCCATTTATACCTCATGGACCCCCAAATTATTTTTTCGCTGTCGTGGATCTCTTACAGGTCGTCATAGACCCCTAGGGGCCTATATAGACCACTTTGGAAATCACTGATATAGATCATGAAAATGTTATCTTACTCATATATGATAGGAGCATTCTGCAATTATGCACCTACATATACTTCTGTTGGCATCAAAATAAAGTATAATCTTTTCATAAAAGTTGAAAATGAAAATTTGATTTAAAATAAATTATATGCATACAGTATAGTAACTTAATCTTCTTTTGTGTATACCAACCCATAATAAACAAGATATTTTGCAGTAAATTTTTCTAGAAAAAAAAGCTTTTCTTTTAGATCAGTAACTTTGCGAACATCTAAATCTCTGAACTAATATTTTGAAAATGAATATAATATTTAGATATTATACAATAGAATTTCGAAATTATGTGAGTGATATATTGCGATTACTTTTATTAGCTGATAATTTAAGTGTGTACTTAATGAGTTTTCTATAAAAAATGATAAAGAAAATAGCATTTAAAACTTCCAGGTATAAAGACATATCCCGAAATAGTGAGAAAATATATAATTTGGAATATACCACAGACTCACATATGCATTATTTTCCTTCTTTCTATTCTTCCCATTTCGCATTTTCATTCAAAGTAAGAAAATAGCTTTTTTAATAAGGATAAGAGTGTTATGAAAGGCTAAATCTAAAGCAGAACAATTTATTAACTGTTATCTAAGATTGTTATGATCTTCAATGTAAAAGCGTTTTAAGATACATTAACCTAATATATTTAATTAAATTGAGCAAAAGAGCATAAAGTTTCAACATTTTATATGATATAATGAATACGAAGAAATTAAACCACTAAAAAAATAAGTCAAGGGATTTTTGTAAGAGAAAAATATTTCAGTCTATTTTCATAAAGATGTTTTAAAATATGTAGATTTTAACTTAGAGTCAGAGTTTATTAATTTTTTTTTAAAATAAAGAAAAATGAATTTAAGTAATTTAGAAAAATTCTGGATGTGTTTAGGTCTTTGAGATTATTTATTTTGCTCACAAATTAGTTCTGGATTGGAGTTTTTTTTATACTCTGCGATCAAAAGATAACCACCTAATTTCTTTTGTCAGTTACAATCGATTGTTTTATGTGAGAAACTGATTTATAGTTAAACCCAGAAAATTAGAGCACAATAAAGTGAAACTACAGCACAAAATTTAGAATTATAAACTTAAGTTATGTGAAATATACTTCTAATTTTTCTTCTTTCTTTTTTGTATTTTTATAAAGTTATTGTACTTTGTTGAGACATTTTACACAAAGAAAGAAGTTTATTCATGGCCTTAAAAAACATATAAATCATGATGCAATGAACTATTTCAGTAAATCATAACTAGAAAAAATACCAGTGGTATTTTTTGCTGTAGAATTGAAAACGTATCTGTTCTTAATGCTCTTTTTTATTGGTGTAGGAGAGAACGAAGCTTGTGTTCCCGAATCCGACTTCTTAGGAGTTATCATCACCTCCGAATGTGCCACCGGACTTTTCTGTGATCCAAGCCTTAAAGTATGCATAAGACCTGCGGCATAATGTAATTTTTCATCCAAAGAAAATAAAATTCGTTGAAAAAAATTATGCTTTTGTCTTGAATAATAGAGGGTGAAAAAGTATTACTAAATGAAGCATTTTCATCATTTTAATAGAGACAAATATTGATAGAAAATAAAATATCCTGTTAAATCGAATAATTTAAGACACTTTTCATACAAGTTTTCTATATGAAACAAATTTACGGAAATTCTTAACTCTGTAATCAGTATGTGACTACCTTAATTCTTAAATTTAGTTTTTGTTGCTCCTTAATGTAATATTTACTTTAGAAAATGCCTGTACTTGGTGTAATGAATGTATTATTAAGTATAATGTCTTATTAGTATTTTTAAAAATTTTGGATTTGTAAGCAGCATAATATTTAAATTAAAAATATTCAGTTGATCAGCTATCATTAACGAAAGCTATTTTATAAAAAGATTCGAATTAAAATTTTTAAGTTAACCTTAATTATTCTGTTATTACGGTACTATTCATCGCCACTCATTGTCAAAGGTAAAATATATATATAAAGAGGATTTCAAAAGGCAAAATAGGACAAAGGTGCTGATTAAATCAGAAATACACATTGTATAATTTTATCAAGACTTATGTGAGTAAAAAATAAAGTTTGTTGTGCGTTTTTGATAAAATCTATAAAATGCTTACAAAATACATTAAAAAAACTCTTTTGAAGCAATAATGTTTGGTAAAGCTTCGATTTTAAGCAAAAACAGTCACACAAAGAAGTTTTTGCACATAGTTAAAAATTGCAATAAGTGGAAAATTTTTAAATCTGTAACGTATGTTTCATCCCATTATTTCCTTTCTTAACTTAAAGAAACTGTACTTACACTTTAAGTATGGTACATAACTACTATTTAAAACAAAAAAATGTAACTGAATCTCCTTTTTTGTTTCAAAAGTACATACCTTTCTTTATTTTAAGTTTTAAATTGTAGGAATGAAGTCTTTACACCTTAGTTATAATTTTATACTTAATTCAAGATTGGCAATATTAACAATGCATTAAACATTATTGAAATAATTTAGTTGAAGTCAAAAGAGAGAGAGAGTGAAATCTAAGCATGCGTAAGAGATACCTTTCATTATGTATAGAAAGGCAACATCTACCGAGAGATATGTCTAACAGCCTGTTACTTAACTTGTTGCTCTGTGTTTGACTCAAGGAAACAAACGAAGCACCTGGGACATTAAACGGGAAAGAAATTAAACAAACATAAAGTATCACATAAATGAATTATTTTTGCAATTGATATTCCCAGTACTTGTGGAGCAATTTTATTGGATTTACTCAACACACAAATACATATGCATATAATACCACATATATTTATTCATACACACACAGTTAAATATCTTTAATTTTAAACTATTTGTCAAGTTAAACATAATCGAGTATACTGGAGATTGTTGATTTTTTTCTCTCTGGAGATTTAATATATTTATTATTTTTATTTTTATTTTTTTTAGTTACTCATTTGAAGTTTTTGTAATTTAATACTCAAACTTAAATTATGAAACTAACTACGTATTTTTTATATGTACCTCATAAGATTGGTTATAATAAATAGAGGAAATTTTAGTTAAAAACTCTGAAGCATAGGAATAACACGCGTTTGATTGATTAATTCATTAATTCGTAAAGGCGTAAAAAGGAATAATTTCTTAAATTTCAGATTAAAAAGGAAGATTTAAAGTACTAACTCAAAAAAGAATTCAAACTAAAAGAATAAATTACTACTCAAGTAGAGAAACATAGCATTAGTTTCAAAGTCCTCAATCGACCGAATCCTAAAAAGAAATAATTTTTAATTTCATTAATGTTGATTCTGAATAAAAAACAAACAAACAAAAAACAGATTTTTATATACATTAACTATATAACTCTCAAAAGAAAAAGAAAAAAAACATGCCGATTTATTTTGTCAAGTGAAAATAATTAACTGTAGTTGATATAAATTTCAAGTAAATAGTGATCTCATCTGATAATTAATTGTTAGTTGAATTATATTTATATTTAATAATTATAAAATATTTTTAAATAAAAGATGTTGAAAGGCTGACAATAATTAAATTAAATATAAGGAATCAAAACTTTTTATGGCTGTAAGAAGTGTGTAAGTAAATTGATTTCTTGTATAAATTAAAAAGAGATGGACATTTTGTGTTATGAATAAATTTTGTTCATTTTCCTCAAAAAAAAAAAAAAAAAAAATTAAAAAAAAATCCGTTGTCAATATTTAAAGTAGTTTTCAAAGCACTGGAATTTGATTTGATTTTCACTGATGTCCTACACTCTAAAGGAAAGCGAGGGCCATTAACGACGGGCTTCGTAATTAAGAACCATATTCAGGTCAACACCCACTCTGTACACCACGACAATTTGAGGGAATCGGGGCTCCATATATTTAATGCATTATTTTTTCTCTACTTCGGTTTTCATTGGCACCAGAACTCGATGTTGCCGGCATCAACTCCCACCATGACCTCTTAGCTCCCAAGATCACTTTAAGGCGTTATAAAATCGAAACATGCAGTCTTAAGAATATGAATTTGAAGTTATAAATAAATAAATTATACTATCCCGAAAAGTTATCAATTTTAATAAATGATAATTTTATTCGTCAATTATCTCTATAGATATTAATATTTGAATATATATTTATTTTTCTTTCTCAATATATATTAAATCAAACAAAATTTAGTTCCATAAACGATATATAGATGGCAGCATGATATTTATTATTTTGGGGAAATTGATCTCTTCGAAGAAATATTAAAAAAACTTTTGTTTATATTTTTATAACCAATTTCCTCTTTCGTTTCCAAAAACAAATTAATAATAGTATTGATTCTTTTTAATCGTAAATCTGAAGCTAAAAGAAAATTGTGCTTAATAGCTTGAGAGTTCCTTGTCAATTAAATGAAGAATTTTAATTAAGAAAAAATACAATTAAATTTTAAAAAATACTGTTTTGAAGATATAATGAATGCTCACAATAAACACATGAATAATTTCTCTTTTGACTACATTTACTTTGAATTTGTATTTCTGTAAAATTAAATATAGATGCTGAATATTTTAAATAATTTCGTATGTGTATAAAATATATTTTTAAATTTCCTGAATTATCTTTATATATTTTAAATTACGTTAAGAGATGGCAGCACAAGCAAGCTAAAATTCTTTAAATATTTTGTCATTCGTTACATTTTTTTGTATGATCAATCATATAAAATAAGGGAAAAGAAAATGATTTTAATTTTAAGAAACACGTGTGTTTTTTTTTCTTGAGGAAATTAAAAAAAAAATATTTTAAGTATTATTTTACTGGGCTATTTATTTTATTTGCTTTCATTTTTTCCACAATATTAGACAGTTCCTACATAATAATTGTGGAGAAAATCATGTTTAAGAAGCACATTAAGGGGTGTGAGAAACTGGACAAAGTTCAAGCGCAAAATCTCCAGTCTCTGACATCAAATCCCACCTAACAACGAAAAACGGACAAGGGGGGGGGCGCAATATAAAAGAAGCTTTATGCCAGGTGTTTTTCTATGAGAGTGAAACTTAATTCTTGTCCTTTTGAGCGACAACAAGGAAAACACTGATAAAAAAATTAGCTTCGGAGCAAGACCAGACTCTATTTCTAGATCTTCGTGACCTCTCGTTGAGCCTGCCCTGGCCCCATTAGTTCATTGACTCATAACTTGATTACTGTAAAATCCGGCGTATAACGCGCACCTATACTTTCAAGGTATACATTTTAATTTTGAGATATATTCGCCGTATAACGGGCGCCATCTTTCTTTACGAAGGAGCCTGAAATGCATGGGTGCAATACTCTTATATTTTGAAGTCATTTGTATTCGAAGTATTATGCCAGACTTTTGAAAAAGATATCATATATCTGTAGAACAACCATATAAGTTCATTAGGTAAGTCATTTCCTTTGAATAAGAATATTCCAATTAATGTAGAAGTCTAATTTTTGTATACTCATCTCTCTTTTAATTTTTGATGCTATCATTTTTATATCCGACGTATAACGCGCACCCATAAATTTCGATCATATTTTTTGTATTCAAAGTGTGCGTTATACGTAGGATTTTACGGTATTTAACTCTGAACTAAGGAGTTCTTCTAATTATAACTAGACATAATAGTAAAGAATATTATCCACAGTAGCACAATAGCAAACATTTGGAGGCAAATCGGCACCAGTACTTTTCCTATATTGCCAAGTTATAAGAAAAGTAAGCACTGTAAACATATCATTATTAGAATATAAACACACTAATATAGTATTGTTTAAAAAAATATATTATATACCATATTTATAGAGAGAGAGAAAGAACGAAAGCAATCAATGCGTAAGAGAAAATTATCACAACAGACTTCTATTCCAATAGAGCTTAAAAGCCCCTGAAAATATTCCTCAAATCTGATACAATCTTCCTGTTTTTAACAGAGTAACAACATCTTCTAATTTATTAAAATCGTAGTCTTCTGCTCTTCAGTTAATGCATTCATTATATTTAATGATCAAAATTAATTCCTCTGGATTTAGGTATTCACCGTCATATTTTGAAACTATTTAACTAAATGGATCAAATATAATACTAGAGTAATTACTAAACACGCAGTGTATGATAGAAAAAAATGATGACATTCTAAATTTACGTAACAATGTATTAAATGTAAAATATTTAAACATATTTTTAAATGTCAGCTAGATTAAGGGCATTTTATCCTTTAGTAATGGAAATAAAAATAATAAATGAATATATTTAAGTGCACAGGTTTAAGTGAATATAATTAAAATGAATTTTTAATTGTAAGGGAGATTAAATATAAGTAATTGAAGTATTTTAAATAAAGTTGGATTAAACGTAAATAGTTAAAATGTGACAAATAACAGAATAAATGCAATTAATTATAAGTAACTCATAGTCTGAGACTGAGATATGAATTCTGATATTCATTATCAGTAGGTGTCTTTTTAATCTCATGAAACAGTTAATCCTCTTGAATAAATATCCGATGAAAGAAAATGTGAGACAAAATTACTTCTGTATACTTAAAGTGATTTGGATAATGATGATTCAAAGATTACTAAAGATTACTTACAAAATTCTATAAAACTTGAAAGAACGATATAAAATTTATAAAAATAAACTATTTATAAACGATTTTAAGAGTTCTAGAAGATTCCCAATCAAGATCATATGGAGGTAAGTAACATCTTTGTGGTATCAGTTAAAAGAATTTAAAAACGCACCCTTAAATTATTTTTAAAAATTTTATTAAAAAAATCACTTTAAGAAAGAATCAATACATTGTTATTCGATTATTGAAACATCAGAGATTACGAAATTATAATACGTATAACCCAGAGATTCCCAAATGTTTTTGAGAAATACGCAAGCAACTCTCAAATAAAATAGTTAGAATGATCCACAAAGCAAACAATTATTAGTTTTTCTTTATACTTTAAACTCTACGGCAAGTATTTAGCCTTTTTTCGAATAGGAGAGAGGGGTAGAATATGTTGAGATAGTAACCTAGTAAAACAAATTCATGAATCCAATAGCAGATAGTAACTTATCTACCTAACCTCTATTGGGCAAACTATGATGTTAATTTTAGAAAGTCTTTGAATATTTCTCTCTCTCTCTGTCTGGACCTACAAAACATCTCAATTAAATTTATTAGTAGATGCAATTTACTTATTTTTCTCATTTCTGGTTCCATATTTTGAATTGTGTTCAAATAATTTAATTTTTAGGTATAAGAATCTTGAATATAATGTAACATTACAAATCACTTTGGAAAAACAAGCATGTGGGTTGATAATATTCTTCATAATAATCCCGTCTCTGTCCATGCCTTTATCATTTATTATAAGTATATTATAGGTAAACCTATATGAAGCAAAGTACGAGTTTTTCTCTGTAATTTTATTACCATTGCTCTGTTATTTAGCATTTTTTCCAAACGTAAATGAGTTTTAATCATTTTCTTTAAAAAAATAATAAAGCATTTCAGAAAATTATTAAAATTTTTCGTCTTCGACATTCCTCCTATGTTTCTTTAGTGTTGAATGTATAACAAGCAAATTATTTCCTCTACAATAAAGTTACTTCACGTACTTTATTTTAGAGGAATATTTTATAGCCATACAAATCAATATGATTTAAATTAAAAGGAGTTAAATATAAAGTTCTATTGTAAGGGAAATGTGATGTATCTGGCAACGCTGTCTTACTGCCAATGACTGAACTCTGAACTCACGCATGTGTGTGGAACTGCACTTTGATTTTTAATTGTGGAAAAGATGTCTCCCAATTCGCGCTGTAATAATTTTAGGCAGTTAAATGTATTCTGGATTTTGTTAATGTTATAGTGTGTTTATTCGTGTAGGTGCAGTATCACGTCCAATTAAAGAAATAAAAGGAAAAATATAGGCTACTCTTCTTTTTTAACTGTTTTTTGACTGACATTTACAAACTTGCTTGGACCCGATCGTGATTCCAGGGTCTATACGAAAGGAGAAAAGATAAAAGTGAAATTTTCTTTTTTCCTTATAATATAAGAATTATAAAACATCTCTCCTGATTTAGCAAAAGTTTGATTGACTTTGATAGACGGCGAATGTACACCCACCCACCCACAGTTTGAATGATTAACGTCGCCCTGTAAGGCAACAAGGAAAACTAGTAATTTGTAACCTTTCAACCTTGGTCAAGTGACGAGGATGACGCCTGAGCTGTCACTCCATTTTCCAAACTTTCCAATAAACTTTCATCTAGAATTCGTTAACGTGACACGCCAAGTAAGGCTTTCATCAACATGCCAACGTGAGGAGTTTGAGCCCTTAAAGATTTCCCATCCCCCATGTGAGGATTCTGAGCCCTTATAGATTGAACCGGCAACAGCTTCAGCGGCACCAAGACTAGAGCTCATGACTCACAAGTTACGAATTTGGGACTATGACACCCTTCGGTTATTACAGCCTTATTTTCACAGTATTCATCTGGTATTGTATTTGATAAATTATATGGCAATTGCAATATCTCTTAAAATTGTTTAAGCCATATCTGGATCAAAAAAGAATTAAGATGATTGATTCTTTATGAAATCTATTATATTTGAGATTTCTATTATATTTAAATCTATTATATTTGCACATTATATTTGAGATTTCTTAATTCATTGGAAAGTTTTTATTGTTATCAAAGCATTTTTACTTACTGACGCGTTTTTTTACCCCGAAATATTTTTACGCTGTACATAAATAATTTATCATTGAGGAGGTTTTGATGGATGAAGTTATTTAAATGGGTTATTTTTCCTTTCTTCTCTGAAAAGTTTCCTGATTTATCACTGACATCTTTATATATCCTATTAAGAATTCTAACAATTGACGTAATTCACACATTATTCATCCTTTGGGTTTCACGTTCATTGATAATCATTTTAGATCTTCATTCATTCATTTCACATTCAGAATTTTCCCATAGCTGAGTTATTCCTCATAGACGAGGAATGAACTTTGACCCTTGAATAATATTCCATTGCAATACTTCTCTTACATTATTATAAAATAATTTGATCTCAGAATCACATCAATATCTTAGCAAGAAAGTCTATAAACATCTATGGTCATAATAATTCCCGAACGTGGACTTTGAATTAAAATTCTGATGTTACGTCATGATTTTATACGCGTTCACTGTGTTGAATAATAAAAAAAAAAAAATACTCTTCACCAAATTATACGCTCCTCGAATTCTCTCTCTCTGTGGTTTTTTATTTTCAAATTACACATACGAAGAAAAATAGCACCCTGTAGATGCTGTCCCAAAGCTGTTGTATAGTATGAGGTCAACCTACAGCCATTGTCATTAAGAAGTCAAACTAATTCTACAAAATATATTGCTTAATTAAAATGTCCTCAGTCATCTAATAGAACTCCAAAGTTTAATATGTAGTGGACATGCAACTAGAGACTATAAACAGTCAACACAATTTGTACCATGAGGAAGCGAGGTTCTCTTAGCATTTTAACACTGATCCCTTTAGCTGCTTGACGTTAACTACTTCTCTAGGTAAAGTTAGTATTAATGAACAATTATTGACAAGTGTATCTAAGCAAACAGAGATGATGAGACAATTATCATTAGATATAATTAACAAGATTCCTTCTCGGACCCTAATGTTTTTATTCTGATGATAGTAAATCGGACTCAAATAGGACTTGCAGTGGAGAAGATGCTATAACCGAGAATGGTCTGGTTTTTCTTGGCAGATTTTGCAATCCTGACAACTGTTCAATTTTATCGCTTGGAGCTCTTGAAATCAGAGAAGTTTTAAATTTAGCCTTCCATTTTAAAACTAGCGACACCTATTTTTTGGTGGACAGTAGAAGTTCAATCCAATACGTCAAAAAATTGTACAAAGATTCTACAAAAACTGGCCAAGAAATTATTTTCAAAATTTTTACACTGTCACAGTAAAACAGAGTTTGTATTCAATAGATTTTTTCCCATAGTTAAGTGTTCGGAAATGAGATGACGGACTTGTTTACGGAAGAGGGAAGTGCTCTTCCTTCTGCCAACTCTTGTGAAACTTTCGAGTCCGAGATGATTCCTATTGACAGGACTTACGCAAATTCTATTTGGAGAGTTCCTTCCACAAACGATCGGTATGCTGAAAATCTTTCTGGTATCCCCTTACAATGAGTAGGTACAAAATCAGCGCAGACTACATTGACCAAGCTTTGAAGTGTTCATAACAGGACCTTGAAATTTGCCGATCTGGAAAATAATTTTTCATCTTGCCCTTGTTCCTATCCAGCTTCTCCTACCCGTGCCATTGACAGTATTGGCAATTCTGTATAGTAGCTGTGGAGTGAGGAGAGAATGAACTTGTGGAACTATAAGAGTGACATGGTATGTCGGGCCTGCTCTAGATGCTTGAACCTGGGGTATATGAAACAACAACACACAAATGCACTCGTGTTCTGGATCTTCAAATTCTCTATGTACTACAATGTCATAGTTTCATTTTTTAGAATTAAACAGAAGGAAAATCTTCGACTGTAAGTTAATAATCATGATGTTAAAAAACAAAAAGAAATAAGTATATGTGCAGAAATCACGATTTTTTTTCTGTTTCAGTTGTAAAGCGCAATTGCACAAGTTTTTGTTTGAAATATGCTTACATAAAATGTCAAAATAATGTGATTTATCGGATTCCATAGCTTGGCAAATAATTGGGAGTCTGGATACTGGGGAAGAATAAAAAACTCTAAAGGACTCTGTTGGAGTATTATTTCTATGCAGCGGAATCACATTGTTTCTTAGCATTCCCTATTTCCGAGGAATAGGAAATGTTCAAAGCCAACTAGGGTAAAGTCATTCAAATGATAATAATATTGAAGATCGGTATCTCTTGTTAACAGGTCATCTAAACAAGACAGGCAATTTTTCTTAGCTGTAAAGGGAATTCCTTTTACAATACAACGCATGGGGTCAAATCCAAAACAAACAAAAAATACTGAGAAATAGGCCGTACTACCAGACATAATCATTTCAGGGAACATAGATGTATTTCTATGCATATGGGGTAATAATGTGTATTCCGATGATATCAGGCATCGCATGGTTTGAAAATGGTGTGTTGCTGTTCATCGAGATTGTATGTAACGCAAGTAAAGTCTGGTGTTGCTAACTGACGTCCTGATTTAGTCTAGCGTGTGAGGATTAACATGCTCTGGTATGGAGGAAAAGAGGTGTTCGAAATAATCCCGTGTTCGTTCCTGAAAAATCACCGTGCATAAGAGATGGCTTGATGGAATTGGCTAGAATCAACAGAGGTAGACTTTCGGTAGCTGCAATGTAGGGCAGCACAGAGCTTTGAATAGGTATTTGTATGCAATAACATAACTCAAAGAACACTGCGGCTCCAGCAAATTAATTATTTTTCTTTTAAGTGTTTTCTCCAAAGAGCAGATCATAAACTTAAGATTTTAATTTTAATATTTTAAATTACCGAAGAGCAAGCTCTATTTTTTTCCATTGCTCAACCACCAATTATTCTGATTAGAGATACGAATCTGTATAAGAGGTCAAGCAATCTACTTAAGTCGTCAACTACATGAGAAGTAATCGAAACTCAACATATCTGATAATGGGAGTGCTTGTACCTTGCAGCTGGAAATTCAAACTTGACTCTTGCAGAGTTTATTACTTTACTTGCCGGGATTGCTGTTTTAAATTCGAGACCCCTATCACCCCTTTCATCCGATTTTGATGATTTTGAAACTTTGTCACCTGGTCACATTTTAATTGGTCGACCTGTTACGGCTATTGTAGAGCCCCAATTGATTAATGTTAAAGAAAATAGATTAACCAGATAGCAAAGAGTTAATTGGTTTTCCCAGCAGATATGGAAAGTTTGGAAAAGAAATTATTTAAATAATTTACAAGAAAAGAGCTAATGGAGATTCAGTAAAAATAATGTTGAGATAGGTACTCTTGTGTTAATTAAGAAGGAATCACTTCCTGGTACCAAATGGCTTACTGGTAGAATTTTAGAAGTTTTTTATGGTAATGACAACAAAATAAGAGTTGTTAATCTTAATCTCCCTGATGGAAAAATAATTAAAAGAAGTGTCAGAGATATCTGCATCTTGCCAATTGAGTGAAAATGTGTATTTATAATTATAATTTTTGTCATTCATATATTACTACTATTATTTTATTATTATTTTTTTGCATTTATATTTGATTTGTTTAACTGATAAATGTATTTTCTTCGTTCTTTATTATTATCCTGTGCTGTGTTTTACATTTTTTATTTAGCCTTAGTTATTCAATTGGTATTGTGTAATACCTCATGTTTGTCTATGTAAATTTGAGTGAATATGCCTGCATATTAATTTTTGTAATCAGATTTCTTAAACTAAAATTTGTTTGTATGCATGTAAATGTTGTAATAAGTATTCCAACGGGGGCCGGGATGTTTGTTCCTTGTACACCCCCGGTATTGTCGCTTGTCACGCCTCCTACAACTTATCACTTCTACGAGTTTTCTCATCCCGAGCGGACGTACTCTCCCAGTCGTTCCATCGCAGAAAGTGTTTCATTGCATCTAAGTGCCTCTTTGTCTAATTTTACTTACTTTAAATTCATTGTTAATTTGTTATTGTTATTTATCTATGTTAATCATAATAAATATTTGTTTGTTATGGATTAAGGTTTATTTCTCCCTCGTGAGTATTATCGACGTTAATTTTATTGTCGGCATCCCGCCGTATTTAGGCCTACCACCCCCTATTTTCCGGATGCATGATGTAATTATTGATCTAATATATTCTATACCTTCCCTCACCTTAAACTTCTCGGCATCCACATACTTAAAGCCATTTATGTTGAAAATATTTTATGTACCATCATGGTGAAAGTAAATTTGATTACAAATGGTAGTTTGAATATCTTACAGATATACAAAACGTTCGCCTTAGAGTCGAGTTGGTAAAACACATAGAACTGTAGAAGAATCGTTTATGCTAATTTTCAAAGAGAAGCGGTCTCCGTGTATTCGGAAAGCATTTTTTGTACGAACGTAGTACTACTCTGTCAAGTTCTTTAACAGCATCGTGTTTTAGATGCATGCTTACCTTTTCGTCCTTTATAAAGTTTTTCATCATACTGAAATCAGAAGCGGAAATGGAATTCTCCTGCAAATACATCTGATTATGAATGATACTTATTGTTTCCACAGTCAAAAACGACACAGAGTTTAACTTTTGTGGAGGTTAAGTTTGTAGTTATTATTCTTGATCGTAGATTTAACATTTAGTTTAGTTATAAAGAAGCCCTTTACACACAATGAGGTTTTACGTAAACAATACATTCTATCCCTTTTTTTCCTCCTTTTTAACATTTGTGTCACAATTTGTCACTTCCACCTATACGGTCTTCTTTAAATGTATGTTTTAATAAATTGTACTACTTAACCTCCCATAGGTAGTCCCCTGACCTTAAATGAATTTTTGTCTTTCTTTATATGTACACATATGTGTGTGTGTAATGGTTCTATATTTCTCAAAAGGAATTTTCTTCAATTCATTACAATCCTGAACTTCTCAAAGCATTGCGTGATACTAAATTTTTTCTATTTACTCCCTTAACGGGAAGTACATTCTTTTAACTGCCACTTTAACTTTTAAAAAGTGTCACGTCACAAAATTTTGTTGCGTGATGATGCTATATTGAATTAGCCTCCGGATCTAGCCAATCAACTTGCTTAACCATGAAGTTAAATGAGAAAAGAAAGTTCTAGAATATCCGGAAATAGGCCGAGATCCTTTGGAATGAATAAGAACGCTTTTTTCCGCCGTAAGCTTTGATAGAGTGTTCTGTCGTTACTTTTATGCAATGCATAGTCAAGAATCATAAATAAAATCAACATGTCCTGAAATCAATATCTTCGAAGTAAATTTCAACAAACTAAAAGATTTTTTGAGAACATATATATATATAATATATGTATATATATATATACATACATACATACATATATATAGTAATATAAAATAAAAATGAAGAAGTACTTGAACCTACAGTGCTAAAGCGGGAAGAAATTGGAATTCACCAGACACAACAAATGTAGATACAAAAAAGTCTTTGGACTAAACTGGAAACCTATTATGATTTCTAAAGCTGTCGCTTAATTAGGCCATCGAATTAGGGTTAGCAATGCTTTATGGATTCACCTTCCCCGTACAGCAGAAACTTTCGACATAATAGGGGGAAAAAAACCAAGTTCAAAAGTTAAGCCTAATACAACACGTGGAAGAAAAACTGCTAATATATAAAAATGTAGCTAAGAAAAGAGAACAATAATGAATGTCTCAAAGAGAGGAATAATAATAATAATAATATTTAAAAAAAACTTACGTGTAAAATAATTACTGGAGATCGAAAATTCAACCTTCCACTATAAGATCCCAACGCAAAATGACGTAAAATGACGAATGCTAATGAGACGACAATTCGAGAAGGAAAAATCGTGGAGCCACCTGGATATTTATTTTGCAATTAAACAAACCACTAAGATTTTTTTAAAAATAAACTAAATGAAGGAATTTTTAAAAACGATAAAGAACAAAGTTAAGAATAGATAAAATCAAATAGAAATATATTACAAAGTAAATAAACTTAGATGATTATACACTAATCAATATATTGCAAGTATATATATATATATATATATATATATATACTATGTGGGAAATAGATTGCAGTCTTAGAATAAAAAGAAAGCCGTCCTCGAAAGCTTTTTTTTTCAGAGGATTTTGCTCAAAATTGAAGCAAATTTCAAGCAACACACATGCACACATTCCCTTTATCAAAGATAAATTTACACTACTTTTTTTTTTTTTAAGGAAAACGTAACATTTGTGCTTCTAATGAGAAAAAAGTTCATTTTTCATGAATAACTAAAAACAGCAAAGTTTTCCTTTATGGTTTTTCTTATTAATATATCACATTTGCATCATCACACAGATAAAAAAACATTCTGAAAATATTAAAATAACCTTTTTACATGTACTTATTTTAAACGTGATGTATAGTTATTTTAATCGATAAAAAATATTTTTCTCGTTAATATAATTATATGAAAAAACTGCAAATAAGTGAAATAAGTGACGAGTATAGCCCGTCATCTTGCTATCGAAGAGTCTAAAGGGAAATCTATTTTTATTTTCATAGAAAGCAAATTAACGGCTTAATAATGTGATGTGCAATTAATCTTAAAATTATAATAAATAACATAATCCTGGAAATCAAATATTTTATATAAAAACTTCTTTTTATTATTATTTATATGTAATAATTTGTAGTTCATTTCTGATTATAGTTAATTCATTATTTAAAAAATTCAAGTTATTTATACTAAACGTGTAGTTAATAATAATATATGTAAATAAAATTCATTATATATATTCAAAGTATGATAATTATATTACCATTGAATTTGTATTTTCAAATTTTTATATGATAACATGTTTACTTATATAAAAAATTATTTTCTTATGTATATCAACATATTTGCTTATGTGTAGGAATTATGAAAATAAATATTAATTGAATGAAATAAAATATTTAAAATGTATTGAGGCATATAAATTATATTTATGCAAGGAAAATTCAAAAAGCTCTAGAACATGCTGCAGTTCAAACAAACATTTATCAGACCGTCAGGATAAAAATAAAATAATAGCTTTCTGTCAGAGCTACTCCAAGGATCAGAGAAAAATTTGAAAATAATCAATCAAATGGAATAGAAAAATCCTTACCTATTCAAACTAAGTTATTCTTTGCTCAGAAATAAATAAATAATAGAAAAAATGCATTGAGAGAATTAAATAATGCCACTACTTATCAGAAAATAGTTTAAAAATAATAAATAAAATCTCGAATACTATTCAAACAATCAATTAAATATTTCATTGTTGGAACTGTGTAAGTTATGATACTTAGTGTTTTTGGATTTAATTATTTGCTTCAATAACATTTGGCGAGAAATTGAGAAGGAATTTTACATAATTACATAAATTAAGAATAGACACTTTATTCAGGAAATATTTTTAGCAGACAAAAAAGGAATGCGAAATATGCGTTTCAAAATGCATTTAAAATGTTTAACCTACTTTCCCTTTTTTAAGATTTGTTTTTTAAGATTCATTTATTAGTTTTGATTTGATGCTGAAATTTCTAGAATAAAGAAAAAAATGGTTTTAATTTATGTCTTGAAATAAGACTTAATATATCACGAGCTATTACAATGGAAGTTTTACGAGAAATTCCATCTACATATGCCATGTATTTCCAAATACAAGCCGATCTGTGTAGACATGAGAGACAAGACAAGAATACGTTTTTTCATCTAAAATCACTCCAAAATTCAAACAAACTAAGCCAAATAAAAAGGGGGGAGGAATCCAGAAATATCCAAACATGTTACATCTTGAGGTTGAAAATGTTCCGCAAGTGGTAAAACAGGCGAAATATTTTCCAATCGAACCGACGAGTAATAAAACGCCAACGTTGATAGTTTTATTTCTGGTGACTAACTGAAGACGATACATTTTTCCATTCATTTGTTATCTTTTTCGAATATCTGTGCTAGTATGACTTTCCACAACAAATGAGTGGGAAGAGAAATTCGTAAATGGCAAACTACAGGCAGTGACGTACACAAGGCCACCCTCTCCACCATATAAGTCTCTACGCCACTAACTAAGGTGTTCGCATTTGCTAAAAATTTTTAACTAAAATTTTAAATTTAACTAAATGCTCGACCGTTTTCTGCAAATGAGATATAAGCAGATGAAAAAAAAATATTTTGAATGAGGGGAGAAAAGCCAAAATTCAATGAAGCAGTAAGTCATCATCGGCGTGATTCATTATCATTTCACGCATTTTTTAAAAACTAGTCTCATGATCCCTTTCATTCAGATATCTAAATGAACGAATATTAATTTTCCGAAATATTAGCAAATTCGGATACCGACACAGACTTAAAAGTATTTATGTGAAAGGAATTTTATTTCCTTTTAGAATAAATATTAATTCAAAATACCCTAATTACTAATAGATGAAATACACTTTTGTATGGCTAAGGGAAAAAATGTTTAAGAAATTAATTTTTCTTTAACATTGTTTTTCTTCCAAAATTTAGAGATTCATATGTTTAAGCTGACTTCTTTACTTTAATTTTAAAAATAATTTTTTAAATATTCTTTCATGGCTTATACACGGAAATATATGGTATATATATATATTGAAATGAGATTTAATATTATAAGATTCAGATAATTCAATTTTTTAATTGATTGTGAAATTGTGATTTATATATATATATATATATATAAGCAATATTTACAAAAAGTTTCGTAAATACTGCTTAGAACATGATTATTCTGCTAATTTCCTACATACATACAAATAAAAATATTATGATTATTAAATAATCTTAACTTATGTTTTTCAATTTTACTATCTATGTTCGCTCTTTGTTAAAAGTTCGATTAGTTCCATAATTGTTATAAGAAGATGCCACAGATTTAGATATCTTCCTGTCCACTATCTTCCAAGATAAAACAAATATATATAGAAATAGACTCCTATTTCTACATTTTAAGTTTTCGAATTTATGTTTTCTCTTCTTCAGTGAATTTTTTCTTACTTTTTCCATTTAGGTAATAGTCATTCAGTAGTTTAATTGTTTAACAGATTAATGTTTGTTTACACGTGCACAAATTCTAGGTTTACATGTTTTCAATCAAGTCTTATTTTCTTCAATTTTTCTTGCGCTAATAATTAGAAATTTTCTAATGAAGGGGAATTTTTTTAGAATCTTTACTTAACCCTACTTCACTACCCTAAATGAGTGGAAGGCTTAGAAAACACAATAGTTTTCTATTTGTTCAATTGACTTTTCTCCATATATTGGTTTTCGGTTTCGAAAATTTCCCCTCTTTTTTTTGAATATTTATTTAGTGCACTGTTCCTATTTCATACATTATGTGAGTGAAATAATTCACTTTTTAAATTTTCTGTCAAGGGAATGGTATTTAATTTATGAATTAAATAAAATCCCCCCAAGACATCGCGAGATAGTTAATTTCTTTAGTCTATCCTCCTAACTAGAAATATCTTCTTAGCCACAACTTTATCTTTATAAATTGCCACATTTCCCTTTTCAAAATATAATGATGCAATACTGTATCATCCAAATATCCTGAACAATCAAGATATTAACTAACGTAAACCATATGATTCTGAAAGCTTCCGATTGAGGAAGCAATAAAAGCGGAAGTATCCTGATCGTGAAAAAAGAATGTTTTTGTGTACTGTCCTATGTTCGCTTATGTTTGTATTGCAGGGTTTCGTTTCGTCGTTGTAATATACCGCTGAGATGGTACTTGTTTTAGGATTTGATATTGTGGTAGAAAAATCAAACTTTTTGGTATTGATCGCATCATTGTTTATTTAATTTTAACACCAGGAGAGTTATTTTTTGAACTCGTACTTCGTTCAAGAGTAAAAATAAAAGAGAAGGAGTTATTCATTTTCCAGATTTCAATACACAAGAAAAATAAAGGGACTTTTAATATGAAAATAAATAATGTTTAAGTGAAGGAAAATATTAATTGCTTTTAGACATTACATTAATGTTGTAGGGAAAAGTTTTAACTGCACTATAGGACACGTATAGATATTATATTATTTTACTAAGAATCGCCAATAAATATATCAAGAATTCAAGGCCTAATTTTTTAATGAGGAACTACGAATAAACCTCTAAAAGTTTAGGTTTTAATCTCTTAGTGCGAGATGAAATGAGACGCGTTTCGAAAAAGGGTATTCGGAATTATGAATTATACTTCACAAATAAGATCCTAATTTTATGTAAATATTAATTAAAGTTATTGTATATATGCATGGCACATTTTAACGACCCGGTAACGACAGCTATGGACTTTAAAATCTTTATTGAATGTACGGGGTTTCTTTCGTAGGAAGAGCACTGAAGCCACGTGTTACAATACTTTTAAAGGAGGCAAAAGAACCCCGACTTAGGGGAACAAAAATATTTATATGGGGAAAATCGGAAGAGATAGCGAAGAGTGAAATTCCCCAAAAGACATGCTTTATGGGGCTCTCTAGGATTCTATTGGTTCTGTCCCCCTAGACAGAGGTGGTACCAAGTCTATAGGGAAGGATTAGTGTCTGGAGGGGAACAACTGACGAAATATTGCATTGATCTTGCATCATCCAAGTTCTCGGCTAAAGCTTACAAATATATCTATTTTTATATTACATATATATATATATATATATATATATATATATATCAAGTTTAAATTTTATTTTTTGTTTGGTAACTTTAACTAATTTTTGCTAAAATTAAAATAGCAAAAGCACCATAAGTGTCTTAATACGAAATACAAAAGATAAGAAATTATGTGAAAAATACATTGAAATAATTTTTAATAAATTATAAAAAGTTTGATTTTGATTTTTTTTATAATTAATTCAAAAAATAATAAAAACAAAACCAATAAATAAAATCGAAAAATATAAAGAAAAAAACACATTTCATTATATTTAGGAGTACATTATTAAGAAGACAATAGTGCTAAAAAAATAACATAAACTCATATAATATTAGTTGAGGCATTTATGAAGGTAGGATATTGTACATTATAAATTATTCTAAAACCAATTTTAGGAACTTTCCAAGATAATTTAAAAATCATAAATTCCATTAGTGCACTTTTCTCCAAAATTCAGAATTATTTTGATTCTGTATGGAAAATAAATCCATCATTTTTTGAAAACAATAGCAGTATCTTTAATTATCCATGCATGTATTGTATTCATCTTGAGTTGCCGAACAATAATTTTTACGATTGAAATAAAAGAGCCGGTACGAAAAGTTTTCAATTTACTTTATCTCTTCCATTGTATTGTTTGTCCATTTACCTTTATTGATTTAGGAGGAGTCGTTATTGTTACAAAGTAAGTCCCGAGATATTTTTAGCACAATAATATTCTGAGCAGTTCAATGCATCGCGCTTATCTCGAAGCAAATATTCCCCGATTTTTCATTTTCATTTCATTGAAATTAAGTTTTCATCTCAATTTCGAATATCAAAGCGAGAGAACAATTTCAGTATTTTAGTAAGATATGTAAGTTTAACAAGACCTAATGTGTATCCATCTCATGTATTCTCAATGAAAATCTTTTTCGAAAATTTTAATGAAAATACTTTTAAAGTCTAAGTACACAATTATTTTAATAGAAATATGTATGGAAAACAAAGCGTGAAACATATGCAGTGAAAATCACTTAACAGGAAACTGAAGGGGCTGAAACATTTTTTCGTCTCAAAAGAATTTCGTGTTAAAGGATATTGCAAAAAAATGCATTCAACAAAAGTAAGTTTATTTTATTTACATAATATGTATATATGCATTCATTTAATAAAAATCAATGAAAGAAAAATATTCACAAGAACTTAAATAAATGTAATACAAAATTTTAAAATTTTTTTTAAAAAAAAAACATTTATCGAATTTTTAAAAAATAATCTGATATTTTTCTTTGCATTATTTTTTTGTGAAAAAATTGTTCGATATCGCCCATTTTGTTATTGATTTTAGTAATGGAATGTGAGTCTAAATAACTGCGCTAAATAACTCATTTCGGAGGATGCGGGAACAGGAGCTACATTATTCATTTTATTTTCATATCGGAATCTGCATCTATGATTTTATTTTTAGTTTTGAACAAACTCCAAAATTTCTTTGTCTTCATTAATTAGGGCTGTATACACATTATTATCATTTGTTGCAATGGATTCTTCCGATAGCAGAATAGGGATTTCTAATCCAGTTGGTGTAAGAAGCGAGCCAAGAAGCAAAAACTTGACTGTCTTCTAAAATGTTCTAGGCACTGCTTTTTAAAAATTCGCAGTATAGATGCACGCATCGAATTTCTTTAGAATCGACGCATAGCTAATGCCATATATTACTTTGAGTTCTTGAAGAAGATTAAAGCAACATATATCGATTCAATACACTTGGATTTGCTATCGGCAATGCTCTCCTTCCCCAGAGCTATGCTAAATACGGCACCAGCCGATGCAAAACCCCACACAAAATTAAAGAAATTTCACTAAAAAATTATTCGAATATCCTCTATCTGATCCTGGCATCATTTCCGGATCTGCATTTGTTAGGATCTCTAAAAGAAGTTTTGGGAAATGATTGATTTTTGTTGAGTGAAGTGGTAGAAATTTTGTGAGTAATTTGAGTACGACTCCTTTTCAAAATATAAAAATTTAAAAAAAATCAAAGGAGAATGTATAAAAATAACATTGAAGAATTATTTTGAAAAATTAAACTGCGTATAATACATTTTAAAAATGTATCGCTTGTAGTTGTTCCGTCTTCGAAAAATGGTACTTTATGATCTTAACTTTCACACCATGCCACCAATAGGACCTTCAGGCCCAAATAATGTTTTCCTGTCTATGAAAATTTTAGCTAAAGAAGCACTTTTATTTACAATTAGGCTCTGTGTCAATGTCTACCAGGTTTTTATTAGTAAAGTGTTAAAGTCCTCATGTATCGGAAATGTAGAAGTTAAGAGAGTAAGAAGAAACGTTAAGAGACCCGATCTAGTATACAGGTTTTTAACGTAGTACAAGATTAGTGAGTTTGTCGTTATGAGTCCGTTTAATATTGACCAAATGTAAAGGGAATTTAGTTCGAAATATCATATCAGCAAAATCAAATGCTACTTTTTTCACTCACATTTAAAAGCTCGACAATAGATCTGTATATGTAACTGATTTTATTTATTTTTTGAGTAATTTGTTAAGTGTATATAGTTTATTTAGAGATGCAATATTTTCACCCGAAAAACTGGCGTTAATGATTTTTTTTTATTTTTAAGTATCGCAACTCCTGTATCTTTTTTACGTATTTAACATGTTAATTCGGCTGTTTTTTTTATTAAATTAAAGTTTCTTACATAATACGTTTTTTTTGAGAACCAAGGGAAAAATCATCAGTATTTTTGTTATTATTCAACAAAAAGAATTATATCAAGATATTCTAATCAATTCTGAAAAATATTTAACAAGTTGTAAGTTTTTTGTTACGTTTTTGAATTCTTTTGGTTGTTCAGTATTACTTAGATATTGAGAGTGCTCTACAACCTCATTAAATTAACCACAAATGGGTTTCTACTTCAAATTAGAGTGAGTTCGTGACTATCTTACGATAGCTCTGTTTTTTCCTCTCCATGCACGCCAATACTCTATTCAGGAAAAGGACCTTGGCCGTGATGTGAGATCCTCCCGTGCTTAGAATTTCTATGAACCAAATCCATCTTATCCGTCGCTTATGCTCTTACACATTTGAATGCATTAACATTTCCTCCTTTCTTTTAATATCAGGTAATTTGTGACAGAAAAGAGCAAGATAAGGCACACTTGATGAGGAATTTAAAATTGTTTATAGTTAAAATAAATTTAATATGTATAATGGTGTGTCAGCTACGTTCTCTGAATCTTGCAAATGCTTAGAGAATTGCTCGAAATGTCATGAATAAATGATCGTTTCTCGAGTAAAGTCTGCGTTTTGAATCGTGATCTGAAGCTTTTTTTCTCTAACAGAAACATATTTACTCGTTTTGAAAGTCGTTACAATAGGATTGTATAACTTGTACCATCACCTACAGTTGATCGTATTTATACTTAAAGTATATGTGAAAAAGAGATGAATAAAGCTCCGTTTTGTTTATTTGCAGTGCAATACATGAAAAAAACTATGTTTCAAATATTGGAAGTCGGTAAGGAACAACATTCCACAAAAACAAATTGTACCTGACCACTGTTTTACGTGAATATGACTTTAATTCAAGGTATTGTTCACTAAAGACGATACTTTAGTACTTAATTAAATAAATTTAACAGTTAATACACTCTTTCTAATGTTCATACACGAAATGCTCTTTAATGCAGAATAAAGGACACTGAAAGTATTCAATATGTCTTTAATTTTATTATTTTTTAGTGATTAAACTTTAGATATAAATATGAGACTACACATTCCGTAGCCTTCATTACATGCACACTTCAACGAACTTTGTATGCATGGGGAGCTTTGAATTACCAAAATAATACTTGACAATTAAGTTATTTATTAATAGTCTTTCTCATACACACTTTGACGAATAATGAAGAAAACTGTAAACAGTATTGTCATTTAAATTAAAAAATATCAGAAATTCGATTTGAGTAACCCAAGCAGTTTATCCTTCCATCATCGTAAAGATCCCCCATAACAGTGTAGAATTCATGTTCCTAAGCCTAAATCATTTTTATTTATTTACATCAGAACTTATAATTCATCCAAGAGGCTTAGAAATCTGCTGCAACTTAAGGAAAGGATGATATCCGATTTGTTACGGAAATATTAAAAGATGTTTTCATTTCTGATGTGAAATCTTGGCTGTAAACTATCGTACAGAAGTAATGCTTCTTCCTGAATATGTTATGATAGAGAATTTGACTTTTTTCCTGGTATGTCTTTCAAAAGTGTCAAAATTTGCATCACGAAGCAGCAGATTCTTTTATAAAAGAGGACTGAAACCTTATTCCAATACTGAATACGGGTTTTCTTACGCTGAGCTTCAATCTCTGGTCAAATCAAAATGCTTCAGAGCAGAGGTTCCCAAACTTTTTTGTCTCATAGACTCTTTGCCAAGTTTTTCGTCTTTGGGTCCCTGCTTACCTAATATTAAATTGTATATTTATCAACTTGAATGTCTTTTTGACAGCTGGTATAGAGCTACTTAAAAAAGTTTTAAATTTTTAACTACAATGTTTAAAACTTAAACACATGTTAATTAATTTTAAATTTAATAATACGTTAAATAACTGAGCAACAAACAAAAATTGTTTTTAATGGGAGGAATGAATCTGGCTCTTCAATAACGAATATTCAACATTTGGCATCAATCATGTCGAGTTTAACTCTAAATTTCCTCGGTTAGTAGAGTCCAATCTTTAAAAAAAAATTTTTTTTTAATTTCTTATTTTATTTTATTTATTTATTGAGATTGGCAACAACGATGAAATTATCGCTCACTACGAAAAGCAATTAAAGAATTTCCCTCGACATTCCATAACACAAGGTACATAACAAGTTTATATTTTAACACCAAAATTGATAACATCCATTTCTAAGCTTTACTTTAAGTTCTTCGTTAGTGCTTATTCTGATCAGTTCCGCTTGTAATATGACATTTTCTTCAATGTGACCCTATGATTTCCTGGTCTACTGTGGTATTACCATAGTCAAAGCATTCTCAAATCTAGTTCCAAAATCTGAATAGCATTTAAATGAACGTAGGTTAAAAGTCATCTTTCTGGCACGTTGTCTGTGACAAAATGAGAAACTGAGAATATTTGCGACGCCCAATATTATACTCCTTGAGCTTAATCCTGGCAAGAAACGCTGAAGTGATGGTCCTTTCTTTAAGGAATCTATGCTGCTACCTTGTAACTGTGCAAATTAACTGCATTAAATTTAGTAAATAAATATGTTAAATAAGTAAATCTAGTTTCCCCTTGTTTACATTTTCTTTTAAAATTAATCACGATCTGGTTTAATGAGAGTCACTATCGTTGACCCCCATTTATATTTCAAGAACCCCCAAATTATTTTTCACTGACATGGATCCCTTGCAAGTCGTCATAGAACCATGGGGATTGATATAGACCACTTTGGGAATCACTACTTTAGAGGACGGTAATATGGTTCATTTGGAGGTGTTCATGGTATTTTGAAAGGCACCTTGGAAAATATTTAATGTCTAGAGAATTAAAATCCAAACAAATAAAATTGTAAAGGCCTGAACTTTTGTTTCCTCTAAGAAATGAACGTACCATATACTATGCCCAATGTGTGTCCAACTCTAACAACTATAATTTTACATCGTATTATTTTCTGTTTGCTTAGAATAACTAGATTCTGAATATAAATCCACAATTTGTTTTCAAAATCCTAATCCCCACAAAAGTCAAGATTTAATCCTTTTAGTGCATGGAAATGTTATTAAATTGCTATTTGACTGACTAGGTAAGTAATAGACGTTGTAGTAGATTAAATATAAAATAGCTTTCTACAAAATAGAATAAACAACATCTAAGTATATTATCAATTTTTTACAGTAGGAATAAAGTTATTTTGTAAATATATGCGAGTTAACGCAATCTGAAAACTCATCACTAACCAGAAACTAATTTCATACTAGTTTAAAGAATTATTTTAGAATCCGCTTGAATCTTACAATTCACACGTTTTAATACATAAACCATTGAAATAGCACTAGAAAAATATGTATAAAATATTTCTTTTTCATATGAAAATTAGTTCATTTGAAATACAAGGAGGAAACGCAATGATAAAATTAAATTATACAATGCATCTCTTGTGTTTTTCTTACATAATACTCATTTTTATGTTTTTCATCTCGAAACATATTGGCATTTTAAGAACAAATGTCTTTTTTCTTCTTTTTTATTAAGAACTTTTTCCGATAGATATTTTATTAAAATAAATTTGTACTAGATGAATACGGGAAAATTTTAGATAAATTTAAATTTTGCAATCGGAATTATACCCCTTCAGTATTTTATCATTCAGAAGAGGCTTTCATTAATTGGTAACCCAAAAATGCATTTAATATATAGTTTTTGGTAGATTGTTTCGCTAGCATTTGCGATGCTTTCTTAATTTACAGTTTAAAAAATTTTGTAAATTTATCAAAAAAACCTTTTTTTTATTTTAAATGTTTATTTACTTGAAAATTTCATATAATAAATCTTATTTATTAAAACTGTGATATCAGTTCTATTTAATGCGTGGATATTATGATTTTTCCAAAACCTTTCCTTTTCTGATCCTATAAATATTGCATTAATAAAAAGGTATAATTTTTCATAAATTTAGATGTTTAATTTATTAAGGTAACTGAGACATTAAAATGCTTGAAATTTTGCATCTTGTAAAATTTTATTTGAAAATATGGAGAGCATTTCGATGTATTATTTAGGAGAATTCAATAAATGGAACGCCAAGAAAGTTGAACTTTAAAATAGCAAACAAATGTGATGGAACTCTTATACAGGTACACTTTCTTCAAATTCTGTTTTTTATTAATGTATATTATAAAATACTAATTTTTACTATACAAGAGGAATGCATTTTTCCAGTATATTATATATATATATATATATGTGCTCAAACTTTCTGAGAATATTACAATTTTTGAGCAAAATTAAGGAAAATAAAAATTTTCAAGATTTTAATTATATTAATTTTTATTTATAAGTGAATGCTTAGTCTAGTTATTAAATTATTATTCAAGTAGATATAGTACAAAGTGAATCTTGCATATTATCCTGAACCTTTTGAACAACTAGTAAGATAGACGTTTCATTATTTTTAACTGCTTATTGTTAACATTTGAATTCTCATGAATAATTCTTTATGTTTCATAACTGTTGTTTTACTTTAAAATAATATCTAAATACTCATATATAGAAGCATAGAAACAGAGATTACTGCTACAATTTTTAAAAATAGAGTTAGTTCCGTTTAAACTAGACATTGAATGAACTCTTAGACATTTCCTTTGTGTATTTAAAAAATAATTAAAATACGTATAAGGAATTCTATAATATCCTATAATTATGTTGTTCAATGGGAAGCAAAAAAACTAAAAATTACAGACAAAAACTTTGGTTTTTCAAATAGAAGATGTTGTGAATCGTTGATAACACTTTTTAATGAAGTAGAAAAAGAGCAATTAAAAACACCTTTAAATACTCTAGAATTTATAATTTACGAATTAAAATTAGAAAAATGACGCAAAATAAACCAATTAGTTATGACATAGTTTTATATTGTATTAAGAAATCTTATTTTATGCAAATTATAGATGAAAATATCTTTTTATTTGCTATTTTCTCAAAATGTATTTTTGGGTGTGATTCAGGTTCCCTTTCCTCAAATTCTAATTTACCTATAATGCTGATATTAACAGTCACAGACTTTAGATGTAACACAGTTTCTGTATAAAATTTAAAAGGAATTTCTATAAAAAATTAAAATTTTTTATAATATTATTTTTAAAAATTTGATTCTATTTATTATACGAACTGTTTTACAAACACTCTGAAAATTTTTAAAGCTATATATGAAACGGATGTTAGGCAGAATGTATCTAAAGGTAAGAACATGATTTGAAATTTAAGAAAAAATAGTTATTGATTGTTAATTGTTCATACAGATTTGTTTATAATTTAAAATAGGATTTTATTTTATATTAACAGGTAGTATATAGATAATTTACTGTAAAAATATTACCTTCATTTCTTTTAATTTAAGTAAGCGAAAACCATTTAAATTTGGTGGAAAAAAAGTTCATATTTCCTTGTCGCAGACATCACAGTTACAGGTTAGATCTACTAAACATTCATTAAGTCTTTTTTAATACAAACTTTTATTGTGATTGCTTCGTGTTACAAATAACCAATCACGTCTATCATATTGAAAACTTAAATTTATTAGCATTGTGTGTGAAATAAACTTTTTCAAAGATGCATTCTGAGTATGAAAATAGAGAGCAAAAGGGTATTATTTTGCATTTTAGAAAGATAAATTGTAGTGTTTTGGCAAAAATAAAGATAAAAAAATATTTTTTGTATTCTGTTTATAACTAATAACATTTAAATGTAGTTTTTAGAAAAAATACTTCATTAGAACTTCATCACTATCTTAAAATGAAATTTGAGTAAAAATTCTTTCTCAGCAATATAATTCCTTCCAGAACTTAAGCTTAATTTGAAATATTTCCATCCCTTTTTTCATTCTTCATGTCCTTTTTGTGCTTTTTCATATTTAAAATCTGGAAAATTATTTAGATTTAATTATATCATTCAATTCTTGTACTCTTGTCATATTGTACATTTTTGAAATTTTGAAAGAACACTTATCAGAGAGTACCCTGCAAACTCGATTACACTAACTCATAAATTTAATGGTTTTTCTGATTGCAGGGAGAGGGAATAGAATTTAACAAATATGCCAAAAGAGTCCCAAACTTCATAGCCATTAAAAGAAAAAGAACATACCAAAAAATGCTACTTTAATAAATAAAACAAATATTTTACTTTTGTTCAATGTATCTCATACTCAGTACTCAACGATAATACTAATCTTTTGGAAATTTTCAAAATCTTCCGCATCATAAACTTTAATGCTGCGATGATTTTAAGAGAAAATGTTTCTAGTATTACGAGATAAAAAATGTTAAAAACCACTTTTATCCACTGATTGAATAGAAAAAGCTCACTTCCCCGAAACTAATAACAAATGTACAAACACAAAGTAGTATTTTTGAATTTGTAATGGAACGAGCAAAAAGGTTTCGATATATTGTTTTTTTTTTCAAAAACTCCTGCATATCATAATTTGCAGAATTCACAACAAGTGCAATGGATATATTTAAATTTCTATATGCTTTCATGAGAAATTCTTTTGTTTCTGAGAAATAGGTGAAGTATGTTTATATGAAGTAAAAAGGCAAAATACTACGGGGAGGATAGCAATATAGAAAAGAATGGAGTGAAAACCATTCTTTGGCAATTCTCTGCTGAAGGTAGAGTAGGGGACACTTGGTCGCCTGGCAATCGCAACAACGCGACCGATATACTTCATTCCCTAAGGAATCACTAAGTAGTAGTTACATAACACCAGATTGGATTTTATTCGCGTTGCAGTGCCTTCATGGATCTCATTAGAATTCTTACCACAGAACCTTCATCAAGGCAAAGTTCTTTCACAATAATGAGCCCAAATTTAACACTTCAAAGTTGTTGCTTTGCTTAAAAAACTATTCGTTTTAGGAATGGATGTAGGAAAATAAAATAAAATGAGATCTTGTTCTTGTTTTCGTGAGGAGAATAAGGAAGTTGATAAACGTGATATATAAGTTGTGTAAATTTATTTTTATGAAGTGAAATTTGGGATCTTTCATTTAAATGTATTCAGGTTGACGCTAAAATTAAAGTGTTATATTTTAATGCAATGCTTCTCAAATTCCCAGATTGAGCATATAACAATAGCATAATCAGGTGCAATAAATATTGGGTTTTGGTTTTCATTCAAAGGAGTTAGCTAGCATTTAAGGGATGTCTGGGGACACATTATTCTAATTCCATGATATATTTATTTATTAAACGAACGTTAAGTACTTATATTTATAACACTTGCGATTGTTTAAGAGAATAATGTGCTTCACCAACATTTACTCTTGAAAGAGACGTATAACACATACATACTATAAAAGTGTATACGTATTTAATTTAAGAGTATTTGTTAATTCTCCCTAATACTTATTTCTTCAGATTACTTATAAAGATATTTGCTGTGGCAAACTTATTATTTCAATTTATTTATAAGATACTGATTGTACTTCAGTTTATTTAAAAAATTTTCTGTTCTTTAATGGGCTTCTATTATAAAGTTAGTCTTTTTATGCTCGTTATAACTAAAACACAAGTAATTATATTTTGTATGAATATACTTTTAATTCGAAATATATTGATATGTTTCTGTAATTTAAAATATTACCGTTATTATTATACAGCTTATTATTCAAATTTACTGAGCAGACACTACTGCCCTTAATTTTATTTATAAAAATCAAATATTGTTCACTATTTTCTTTCAATCTCATAAAAATATATACCTATTAACCCCGATTTTACTTGTAGTATTCATTATTGTAATCATGATGAGAAATTACCATCACTGCTTGTTTTTCAGGTGACATATATTTAAAGAGGAACAATTGGAAAAAGTTCCTATGTTTATCAAATTCGCTAATTTAATTCATTTTTAAATAAATTTAATTAGATTAAGAAAACATGCATACAGTTTGCATTCCTTCTTTTGAAATAGTACTTGTTAGGACTTTATTTAATTTGAACCTATTGCATTTGTTATAATAAAGAAATTAATATCACACATATAATTTTCCAAATTAACAAAAAGGAAAATTTAAATTTTTCAAAATTCCAAAAATCTGGACGTAAAGGGGCCTCGTAATTAAAAAATCTGATTAAATTACGCATAAAACTCAAATGAATTTTTTTAGGTTTTGAAAAGCCGGGAAAAATACCTCTCACATAGTTTAAAGGGAAGCCAATTTTATTTTTTTAAGTCCTATTTTTTAGTGTTAAATTTATGCTAGAAAGAATCACGGCTTTCACACTTTTGGAAAATGTTCGAATAAGGGGGGCCTATTAAGGAATAAAGTTGAATTCAAAAATTTTTGCGTTTTAAAATTTAAAAAGGTATTATGTTGAATGGTTCACTTTTTCCAAACAAAGAATATATATAAATTTATAAATAAGAAATTGTTAAATTTTCCCTAAAAATTTTTCTTGAAGTTAAAGGGGTTTACCCCTTTAAAATTTTGAAAATTAAAGCCCCCAAAAAACAAAAATTTGGGTTATTTAGGGGTTTTTTTTTACGGGTACGTAAGTTTAAAACCAAAGTTAGTAACAAAACCTTTTGATGTTAAGAGATTTAAATAAAAAAAGAACTCAAGCAAATAAATTAATTCTAGTTCTGCTGTTGGGGAAAATTATGTGAAAAACTTATTTTTAAAGAGGTCTTAAATCGCTAGTGGAATGGTATTTCCTTTTTTGAGGTTTAATATAATTTTAAATAAATGCACTCAAAACCCCTTTTGATTTTATTTTTAAAGGGATATCACTGAAATTGGCCCGCTAAAAACCCCCGGGAAATTGTGGATTTTCCTTCCGTAATCTCTTTTAAAAAATAAAATTTAAAATTCACCTGGACCTTCACACGAAGAATGATCGGAAAAGCTGAAGGCCTTTTTACCAGTGCAGCTGCACGTTCGAATCAACAAAAGTGTCGTTTCGCGCGCTTGGAAAGTGTTCCAAACCAAGGTACAGCTGTTAGAAAGGTTGGTGTGGCCCCCCCGAGACGACAACGCAGGGATGACCTATATATCATCCGAGGCAAAAAAGGTCGCAGCAGTCAGCAAGCGCCATTGTTCAGAAACTCTGTTCAGCAACAGGTCGACAAGTGTCGCGGTTTACTGTGGCCAGACGCCTTCACAAAGGGGGCCTGTTCACCCGCCGTCCTGAACGCTGCCTCCCGTTGAAAGATGGCCACCGAAGCCACCGTTTACAGGGGGACAGAGAGCACAAAAACTGGACAACTGATCAATGGAGTCGTGTCTCTTTACGGATGAGAGTCGTTCAGTACCGAAGCGATTCTCAACGCGTTTTGATTTGGAGAGAGATCGACCGGCTATCCCAGCAACATCAAGGAAAGACATCGTTACGGTGGTCCTGGAGTTCTTGTCGGGGTTGGCATTATGCTGAACGGCGGAACTGAGCTTCCCATTTTCGACAGAGGGTCTGTAACCGGGGATCGCTATTGTGAGGAGGTACTTCTCCCCATCTGCATCTTTTCCGAGGTGCCATTTGCCCAGACTTCATCTTTATGGATGACAATGCACTGCCACATCGCACTCTTGCTGTTGAGGAGCTGCTGGAAAGTGAAGATATCACTGAATGGATTGGCCAGCGTGCTAGATTTAAATCCCATCGAACATGTGTGGATGCTTTGGGGAGACGTATTGCCACACGCTCACAATCATCCGGAGTTTAACCAACAACTCCAAATAGATGTTGATTGAGGAATGGGCACTCCTACCAAGAAATGTGCACCAGCTGGTTCTGAGTATGGAGACGGTGCAAAGCAACCATTGGAAAGGGGGAGGGATATACTATATTATGAACATCTACTTGTTGTTTTTCCCTGTTGGATGACAATCATGAGTCGATACTATGCGTTCAATAAAGCTTGTTTTTGTTTGATTCCATACCGTATGCGTTGTATTCCTTTTTCAGCGCCCATGCTTTCTCATCCTTTTCGTCATAATACTCTCCTCATTTCAGAAATTCAGTCTCTCGATGATTCTTCGTAGTTATGGCAATAAACCCACCTGTTGCTTAAGTTTTGCACACCAGTGTATTATTCCGGACAAAGGAGAAGATTAAAAATTATTCAAAAATATCCTTTAAAACTCTGTGATGTAAATGATCCTCTGTAATTAAACATCTGATTAAATTACGCTTTATTAAGATTTTCAAATGAATTCTTATATAAGTTTATTAAAAATAGCCGAAATATACGTACCACATGATTTAAATTTTTTGATAGCTTTTTAGTTTATTTAAGTCTCTATTTATTAGTAGTTAAATTTCAATATTCTTATAATTAGAACTCAGGCTTTCAGCATTTTGTTTTACATCTAATGTTAAATATAAGAGTGAAACATTTAAGGATATATACGTTTTATGTATGTCCACAAAAATTAATGACAGTTGATTAAAATAATTGGGATAAGTAATTATGTTGACATGCGTTCACTTCTTACAAAAATCACGAAATAAAATATATTATAATTGATAAATAAAATCGTTAAATAATATTCCTAAAATTTTTCTTGAAGTTAAGGAATTTACTTCCCATTTTTGAAATTATTAAAGCAAAATAACAATAATTGGGTTATTTTAGTTTTTTATGTTGTACGATACTGTAAATGTTTAAAAAAATCCTTATTAAGTTAAGTAACAACAATTTTGATGACATAAGAGATTCAAATAAAATAAAAGAACGTCTTTTAAGCAAATAAAATTAATTCTACCAATTCACTGCAAATGTTGGGAAGAAAAATAAAAAAAAAATGAATGAAAATCTATACAAAGAAATCATGTTAAATCAGACAAAAAATGAATGAGTATTACCTTTTTTTAAGCACGGTTGAATATAATTTTAAATAAGGTGCTTACTCTTATTACATTTTGTTATTTATTTCCTCGGAATCACTCTTACTTTGAAATATAGCAACTAAAAACTGGAAATTGTTCTTTTCCCTTTTTCTCGAGAATTATTTTTCTTAAAAAAATGTACTTTCAAAATATTCATTGCAGTGCGATTTCTTATTTGACTTCTTTTTTTGCAATATTTATTTAAGTGAGGAATTGGAATTATGTTTATGTTATCATTTACCTAAATAAAAATAAAAAAAAAATTAAAATAATAACATCTTTACGAATCGTTTTAGTAATTTGTTTGATTAAAAAATTATTAAGCAAATAAACTGATTTAAAAAATGACGCCCACTTTTTATATATATATTTTTGAATATTATTTATTAAAGGAACCGTGTGGGTTTGTGTGTGTTGAAAGATTTTGACTCTTTCGTGTAGTTCAATTAACGCAAATGTTCCCATATGCATACACAATCAAGTTATAATTTTAAAAATTCTACTTTTCCTGTTGCATATAAATAATCCATGTGTGTTCTCAAATTTAAATTATTTGTTCTGTGAATGGAGATGTTTTTATGGATTAAAGACTTGGATGTGTCAAGATTCACATATAATTAAAAACTATAAATGTTTTGACACCTTTATACCTATGTTCAAATTCGACAACTTTTTAAAGACCCCTCTATATTATACTCACTGACAATGAATGCTTGATAGACTTTCTGTATTGAAGCCTGTATTGCATCTCCGATGTGTATTTATACATATTTCATTAAATTATTATACACTAGAGGACAAAACAAAAGCAATGCATACATTTTTTAACAAACATGAAATTATTCAAAAGGAAATTGTGAAAAGGCAGTCATTAGGAAGGTGATGCATACACATGTAAAGCGTGCGCTTAGTGCCAAAGCCTTTGTAAAAGAAGGCGGAAGGACGCGTTTTCAGATATTCCATGCATGTGAAAGAGAAAATTTATGTTTAATAATGACTGCAAGAAGATAACAGGATGGCTTCAAACGTGGTAAAATGGTCGATAAACTTAAAGAAGGAGGGAGTCTGACGAGTTTTGTGCTAGAATTTGGAATTGACAAAAGTGTACTTTCAAGAGCTAGAGAACCATTTTATATGACATGTATAGCTGTAGAAAAAATTGACACAGGCTAGCAAGGGAAAGCAACGGCAAGTGATGGTTAGTATATCCTTCTGCAGTCGAAGAAATATAAAATATATAAGACATCGAGGAACATTGCTCATGAATGGAGTCAGTCTGAAAAGAATCGTTTCCATCTGAACAACGATTCTCAGTGCCAGTTTTTATGAAGGGAGGGAGAGATTCTTCTCTTTAATATCAGGGATAGAGATCGTTGAGGAAGTCATATAGAGGTTGTGTGGGGAAGGATTATGTTGAATGGAAAGACGGAACTCCATGTTTTCCCAGACGCCATACAAAGACAGAAACTAACTTACCGGAGAATGTTATTTTTCAAACGTGTGTCTGTCGCAAAATGCCATTAGTTCAGACTTTACTTTTGTGGATGACAATGCGCGTTCCCATCAGAGTCTGCAGCTGAAGAGCCTCGAGAAAGTGAAGATAGTTGTAGAATAGATTGACCAACATGCTCTCCTGATTTAAATCTCATTCAACCTGTGTGGGATGCAGCAAGTTGTATCCTCCGAGAAAAACCCAGACAACCGAAGCAGATGCTTCTTCAAGAGTGACAATTTTTGTTTTAAGGACGTTTGGATAATTTGGTATTAAGTATGAGCTGACGGTGTCACGCAAAGGAGAGGTCATATCCTTTACTTTGATTTGTTGATACTTTGATGAGATTTTGATTTGTTGTTTTTACTCATGGCCAGGCAAAGATTTTTAGTAACGCCCTTCTGCCAGTAAAGACTTTTGCTGCTTTCTTTCATAGCGTATACGTACAATTCAATTTTTAGATACTATGTTTCATTAACCTTTAAGTGTTACATTGTGTGTGTGTGGTGCTTCTATTGTGTGATATACATGTCTCCTAGCTGATGTTTTTTGGAGTTATGGCACATTCTGAAAAGTTGCTTGCAAATACCAAATATGATCTTTTTGGATAATGATGCTTTAGATCTTTTTTAAAATAACTTTTTAGAATCTTTTTACCAACTACATTTTAATCATTTAAAATTTTTTTATTGTTTCTCAGTATTTTCTCCTCCACTTCCATAGTCATATAGGCATCGATAAGGGATAGTTGATGCCTTAAAACTTTGTTTAGCTCTAGGCCTATGAGCTTGTTAATATACGGTTGTGGATAGTTTATACATGTTAAAAACTATCATTTATTAAACTTATCTTAGATGTCGCTATTATTTACATTGCGTTGGTAGCTATTGAAGTTCCATACTTATACATCAGCTTCATAATTTAACTCGGTACTTTTTGTATCTGATTCTACTTTTCTCCTTGAAAATAAAATGTTTTTTAAGTTATGAAATTATATTTTTTACTTATAATTTTCTTTTATAATGTACTGCTTTATACTTAAAAGCCCTCTTAAAAAACTGATTTTTGCTTATGCCGTATTGTGAGTTTCACACTCATGAGTGATACACATTAGGATAAATAGAAAAATGTTTTAATATAATGTTATATAATACTTTAAATAGATGTCGTTCAACATAAATCTGTGCATCACCTTTTTCTCTTCTAATTTTTATTGATATCCAGTACTATAGCCAAGTTAAAGGGGAAATTAGGCATCCTAAATCATGTTATTTTTTACTTGCTTAGTTCAAAGTATAGGGATTTGCGTGATATTGTGGCTCATACTTTGTTGTACCTTCTTATTTTACACTACATTCATTCCTTGTGTAATTACTTCAATTTAGTTAATTCCGTAGACATATTCAATTATTATATACTAGCTAACCCAGCCATGCATTGCTCTGGCTTTGTTTTAATACGTTGATTTAAAATTATTCTAAACTATTCAATGCAGTCAAATAAATTTTTGCTTACAATTTTGGAAAGTTGAGTCCAGTACAACTGAAGACCTGCCGTGTAGGGAAGCGATGCAAGTTAAATCTGTCGAGAGCTCAAACGTCCTTCCTTTGGTGTGGTGTGGTAGTTAGGAGAGGCAGCCGCAGGTGTCGTCCTCGTCACTTGACCATGGTTCAAAATTACGAAGTCCGTCGCCAAAAGCCCCCGAGTAGCTGAACAGTGCGACGTTAATCTTCACTCACCTCACTTACTCACTGAAAGTTTTAGGGAATAAAAAATACTGCTGTGGGACTCAAACGCAAGGCCATGTGACCTCATTCCGGCAATATCCAGAAAATTAGAAGTTTCTGAAATCTGCATCCATATACTCCTTCCCCATTCCTATACGCACCTGCTGCCTACTTTTAGCGCCTCTACTTCTGCAAGTTCCATTCCTGAAGGGGGCGGCAGCACTATCAAAATGCATTATCCGGCAAAGTTACTGGAGTTTCTAAAGTCCAATTTGAAATTTTTGCTCCGACATTCAGAAAAACACTGGAAGTGCACTTTGCACATTCCAAGAAATTTAAGGTAAGTCCCTGCCATGATTTGCTTAAAATACGGTCGTCTGGCTGTATTTGACATAGTAACGGGGATTTTTCGAATTGCATTAAATATTCGGATCAGCCTTCTCAAAATACGTCAGGGAACCACTATTTGCGTCCCTACGCTTGCAAGCTTTAAACTGACACCGCTGTCCTCGCATATTACGGTCGACAGGTATTATTCAATCAAAAGTTACAGGAACTCCTAAAATCCAATTTCAGATTCTCCTCCCCCGCTCCGAAACACACACTGGACTGAATTTCGGTACCCTAGCGCGTGCAAATTCAGCAGCTAGACGGAAGGAAAATTCGTAAGTGAGACTCGAACGCGAAACCATTACACCAAATTTCGGCAATATTCAACAAATTAGTGGAAGTTTCTGAAATCTGATTTTAGATTCTCATTTCCTAACCCTGGATGCAACCGGGGACTACTTTCGGCTCTCCTGAGCCTGCAAGTTCAGACGATGGAAAGGGTCATTAGGTCGTCCGGCATTATCCGCAAAGTTACGGGAATTTCTAATATCCGATTTCGGATTCTGGTTCACCATCTCGAAAATGACCAGAAAAGTGCTCTTCACGCTCCGTGGCCTTTGGGGAAAGCTCCTGTCATGGTCCGCGTAAGAGACAGTTGTCCAGAATTATCCGGCAAAATTGAAGCCAACTTCTCACATCGGATATAAGATTCAGGTTGCTCATCTCAAAATACGCCAGGGATCAGGTTTTCGTGCTCCAAGACTTTTAAGGTAAGCTCCTGCTAGAGTGTATCTAAAATACCGACATCCGGCATTATCCGGGAAAGTTGCGACCGTTTCTCAAATCGGACATCAATTGCGTGACTAAAAATACGCCATGGACCCAGTTTTCGTGTTCCAAAACTCTTAAGGTAAGGCCCTGCCTGGGTATGTCTAAAATACGGTCGACTGGCATTATCCGGTAAAGTTACCGGTATTATTACGGTTCAATTCGAAATTCCAGATTCCACTCTCCGAAATACACTAATTTTTCATGCACCCTGGTCTACAAAATTCGCTTTCGCAGGTACACTCACATTCCGACATTTTGCGAATTTTCCTGTTTCCCGGATTCCGTCAATGAAAAAATAATGTCGTCAAAATTGAGATAAAAGCAATCCTATATTAAGTTGGACTAAATGACACACGATATACAAAATTATGTTATGGATCGGTTGTGTAGTTTCGGAGTTTATCGCGGACAAACACTGTGACACGGGATTTTTACATATAGATGTATTTCAATGTTTGGTGTATTTTAATCAGCACCAGACACTCTGCAACAGCTCATAACTCTTCAATTAAGTATAAAATTATGGTCATAGACACAAGCAGTTAAGATAAAAAGGATATTGGATACCATCAAACCACTTTGTGTTGCAATTTGACACTCACATAAATTGTACTTTACTTGATGTTACCTTATTATATAAAGTGGAGTAACTTAAAGAAAGGAAAATATAGCTGTAATGTGTTAATGTTTAAAACATTACAACAAATTAAGAGACATTTGAAAAGACAAGAAGGTTTTGTCTGATTTGGAAACTGTCACTTTAATGCAATTGAGGGCAAAGACTCATCAAATAACACCCACTGAATCATTAACACGTTTTATACAGATCCTATCCTTTAGAACATTTGAATGATAATGAATGTTTCAAGTTTTGTGTTAACCTAATTTAAGGTAGCGTGAAAAAGGAAACAAACAACAAATAATGACTGCAGTAACGATCGGTGTTCTGTATTTTTTTGTTTGAATAACGACCTCAAGATGCAGTCATTAGACGAGAGGAGATATAGATTACAAATTCCTCTCCCATTATGAGCATAGCTAATGACTTTCACGTTAAATCGACAATCTTTTATCTTAGGATTTCTCTGGCCTGAGATTCATTTGTAAACGCTCTTTAAGGCTATTAAAATAAGTTACTTCACAATCCATTTGTTACATTTTTATCGATATTGAAAGGTTGCTTCATAATTCCCGCAAGTCATTCGAATTACTATTGAAGCGTGAGTATTTTAATTTTAATAAAATTAAATTGTTAACTCTTTTTTTTTTGAAAATTCCAAAAAGGTCGTTTAAGTTGTATTTGGAAGTCTGTCAACAGTTTTGAAACTGAAATTAACGTGTTTTTAAGCTAAAAGGAAAGTTATTTTAAGAGATACATAATATTTTAAAGAGAATTTCCACTGAATTCCTTTTGAAGCACAATCTTCGAAAGAAACAGGACATTTCTACAACGTAATTAGATATTTAATCGTGATGACAAACGGAAAGTGTCTTAAAATACAGCAGGAATCACTGCCTGTTTTTGAGTTCGTATTTTGGTACAAAATCAACTTCACTTTAGGGTATCTGATGGCTGAAAGATAGTTTTAGCTTTCATTCACAGCTCTACAGTTGGGCATATCATTTTTCAGACATACAAGCTTGTATCGCAATCAATACCCTGATGTATAAGCAGACTGTTCTTAGAGTTCTACTTACTTTTTTTAGAATTATAATTTGTCATGATCTCTCCCGTGGATGAGTTAAAATGTACAAAAAGATGAAACACCTTTATAAAACAAACACTTTTATTATGATTATTAAAGCACTATCTAAATTCAATCCAAGCTAGGAGAGAGAGTTGTCAGACTAATTACTAATATAAATATCTATAATAATAATTAATCTAATGCTTATCTAGAATTATGGATCCTCAGCAATACTGATTTTCCTAAATTGACACATCTGTTCCTTTTATTTGAACTCCCGATAGCTCGAATAGTATCTGTAACGCTTTTGCTTCAGCGTGACAGCATACAAGCAATCGCCAACCTCCTTCCAAATCCCCTCTTCACTTGACTTTAAATAGTAGCTAATTAACATAAACCCACGTTCCTTCACAGAAAGCAGCTTCCTAATCATAAAAGTTTTTACCCTAGAAGATTAGTAAGAATGGCAAACAGAGTCCGTTACAGAATAAGAACTGTTAATAAGAGATGATTCTGTGACTCACACTAATTCCTAAGTATTATGAAAGACCGAGGTGTCAAACTCGTGCCTCGCGGGGCCACAACAAGCATTTTTGTAGCCCAGTCAATATAATACTCACTATAATATATAATAAAATATATCAAAAGTTTTCCCGAAATAGGAAAGATACTAGCAGAGAAGAGATTTCAAGTAGCAGGACGTACATATTAAATTTTTCTTTATATATGTTCTTATGATGTATTACTCAAAATAAACCTACGTTTTAATTTTCTTTTCTACCACCCTAAGTTAAACCTTCTTTATTTAGCCCTAATCAGTATTTGAGTTTGACACCCTTGATGTAAGACTTTCCTCTCCTGGATTGTTAAACTACATTAGTTAAAAGAGTTTCATTATTGAATAATGAGTTTTCGATTATTAACCGCACAAAAGAGAGCAGTACTTATAAAAAGTGCATTTTCTATTACCTTCGAATTTTAAAATCAGGAATAAAAAACTTAACAGACATAACAATAGTAAATTGGTAACATATTTTAACCTTATACTTTTTTATGACAGCAAGAAAAAGCTAATACCGAAAAAATAAACCTCCCTTTATTCTTTCCTCTTTCTTTCTTAAGACAAATTTTAAGTGTCTTCTTTTTATTTTCATAAATATCAGACTAAACATAACTATTATTCTTCGACATTTCTCATATAGGTATTTTTTCAGATACGCAACCCACGTTTCAACTACTTTTTTAACTAATAATTTCTGTTTATTCTGTTTATAGGGAAAATGACCTAATGTTTTTCGTATTTAATACGATATTTGCAAAGGCATAATTTTACTTAATGAAAACGAATACTTTTCATTTAAATAAGCTAAACAAATGGTGGAACTAAATTATGGTATTTGGATTACAATGGAACTCAGTATAAAAACAGAAATAATTTCACATGACCTTCGAATCACACGGTGTCTAATTAACCTCAAATTCATTGAGTGCATAAAAAAAACAACATTCGGAATGATATCAGAACAAGAAGTTCTAACTACAAACGCAGCTTTTAGTAAGCAATTATTTTCAGAGCAATTTTTTCTGTTATTTCTGAATATGAGTTCACTACTTATTACAAAAGTTTATTTGTAATTGCTCATTACTGGAAAACGCTCGCAGAACTAAAGCCTTTACGAAATAAATAAAAAAAAATGATCCCATTATTTATTATGATGACTTAGCTCTATTTTTTTTTCTAAAATAGTTTATTTCTAGGTTAGTAAAACAAATTGCTTATTAAAAACTCGATACATTACCTTATGTAAAAAGGAAAATAAAGTTCTATCCGGCAAGAGAACATTTCTGAAGTTAAAGTATCTTTTTTTTTTTTGCTTTACTTTTAGCAGAAAATGTAATTAAACTAGCAAAAACAAAGAAATAAGAGCCTTAAGACATTTTACTTCTTCAATAAAGAGCTTGAAAGTAATATTGGATTTTGCGTGGAGGAATAAATCAATTTATATTTTTGTTTGGTTCACTTTTTTTAATGAAATTTTTTTGTATTTCGATTTAGTTATTTATCGAAAGTGTTTTAGGTTTTCAGAAGTAAATACACTATTCTGTTTTTATTTTAAAATTTACATCTTAAAATTGTAAAAAATTATAAGGAAATGAAAGTATTTCTCATAAATCAATAGTAAAATAATCGTATTCGTTTCATAAAACTAAAACGCGTTATTAATAACAAATGATACCTCCACACCACGTTTTAACCTTGAAAATCAGTAAATTGAGGTAATGAAGAAAATGAAGATAGTTAAATTTTTAAAATACATGTGAAGGGTAAAATAAGGAAACTTGATGGTAGAAAAAACGATTTAAGGGAAGCTTTTCTTAAAACGATGGAAATCCTTCTTCACAGCATAAATACAAAGGGTAAAAAGACAAAGTATTTACACATCTTCCAAAAGACGCATTTGAAAGTAATGATGGAGAAAAATGGATAGAAATAATAGCTAAATAAATAAAATTAGTACAATCAAGGAATGAAAATTCACAGCTAAACCCAAAAACTGAGAAAAAAATGAGTCTACGAGTCATACAGTTTTTATATACTCGATTAATCTTAAAGAAGAATGTAGCTCAGCTTTTCTCAAACTGTCGGGTGCACCCCTAAAGAAGGGGGGTCGTGACAACCCTACGTGGTGGGATATCGAAAAGTCAAAAATAAAAGATCATTTAAAAAAAATTATTAACGAACTTAAAGGAAGCAAAATAAAATACATTTTCATAATAAAAAAGTGTGTACACATTTACACTGATATAATGCACATACTAAAATATCAATACTGTTTAATATATTTGATAATTAATTTACAATACTAAGTTAAGAGCAAGCTTAATATATACTAGTGACACTCCCATGGGCTCGTCATATACTAAATTATGTACAAATTTCATACGTATATTAATAATTTATATTGTTCAATATTAAGGTCATGTTGTAGCTTTAGCGCCAAAGTGCGTTATTATTGCAATCGATACATATTTATTAAAAGGAGGAGGGCGCGATGAAAATTATAATCGCAAATTGGGTCACATATGTGGTAAGTTTGAGAAGCACTGAAGTATCTTAATAATCACGGACACGGATAGTAGATTCGGTCCCGATGTCACCCAAGACCCGAGTGTAAATAGGTTGGTTCAGGTTAAGGTATCCGATTACGTTCGGAACCGTGATTTTAAAAAAGCACATAAATGGATAATTTTCATGATATTTAGTGTCACTTAGATTAGAATACATCTAAAAAATTGTTTTAAGGATATTTTGACAAAAAAAATTATTTAAATACAATATTTCGGCAAAAAGTTAACTTAGAACAACCTTTTTTCAAAATGTTCTCCTTTTGTGAAAAATACTTCTATTATAATAATATTTTGTCTGTATATAGCTCAGACCTCTGTACAGAGGTTCAACTATGATTTTTGAAAAATTCACATTATTTTCAGAGTTACAACCCATTGAAATATAATTATCGACGTTTTTTTCTTAAAATTTCTCCCCTCTGTTGTCGTAAAACATGGATAAACCCACTTCTAAGTGATATATTTCAAAAATTCTAATTGAGCCTCTGTACAGAGGTCTGAGCTATTTACAGGCAAAATATTATTATACTAGAAGCATTTTTCTCAAAAGGAGAATATTTTGAAAAAAGGTTATTCTAAATTAATTTTTTGCCGAAATATTGTATTTAAATAATTGTTTTTTGTTGTTGTTGTTAAAATGTCCTTAAAACAATTTTATACATCTATTCTAATCTAAGTGACACTAAATATGAAAATTATCCATTTATGTGCCTTTTTAAAATCACGGTTCCGAACGTAGTCGGATACCTTAAGTCTGTTGCTTAAAGTATTTATGTTGCCGTGGAATGGACATTTAGAGAGGAAAAGCCGCCAACTTAGAAGCCATCTTCCTCACATTTGTCGTGGGTTTGACTATCGCCACAGCAGCACATAGGTACATTCAAAAAGATATTTTCATGAAAATCTTTAATAATTTTTTTAATGATTTCTAAGGTATTTTAAAATATTCTGTTGCAGTCAAATGTATGGATGTATCAATGCTCTGAAATATATTTGATAGCTTAAGATGTACAAAAGTGACTCTAGGATTAGTTAATGTAGATTCAACATTACATCTTTTTGGTAAAAATAAAACTTAGTCCTATTTTTAGAATGGATTGAATACTTTCCGTTTTTTTTTGTAACGAAATGTTTGAAAGAAATTGTTTGAGAAATCACAATAGTGGATCCACGGTGAAAAGATCTATTTTCTTTTAACCTCTTATACATCACATTACTTACAGGGTTCTTCCAATAATATTAAAGAAAACACATCTACAGCTAAACAATGAGAAAATACATCCAATTTTTTATTGTTCTTGAATACAATAAGACCAGCGAATGCACCCAATTGCTTCTTCCACTTGATGTAATCTAAGGTAGTAAAGTGACTTCTGATAAATAGATGAAGCCGCGTGTGATCCTAAAAATGAAAGGAAATGGTCCTCGGGGACTTTTTGAGGCGATGGAATAAGATTTCGAACATTCTGCAACCGATCCATTTATTTTGGATTCCTTCGAGAATTTCTTGCTCCGCTGTATCCGAAATGAGGGAGAAAAATAGGTTAGCCGGATTTTCCGGTCTACTATTTTTTAAACTGACTGCAACATGCTTCTTCCTTTAAACTGTCCGACGTCTTTTTTTCACTCCTTTCTTCTGTCGTGTTTACTGGAACTATCGGAAATTGTTTAACCACAGACGGCGCTTGTTAATCAACTGCTGCCCTACTTGATCAAGATAAGATAATGAAAAAGAGAAGTTGAGAGAAGAGACTAAAATTAGATTCTGTGGAGATGGGATTTATATTTTTAAATTCTTTAATGAATTCAGATTGAAGCATAGATGTATATAAACGCAGTTTCTAAAGAATTAAATGATTTATTTTCTATAATATGAGTAAACTATTTTAATTTTTAACTGGAGTGCTTTTTCTCAATTGTAAGGAAATAATCAACTATAATTTATTTTGTTCAAGAAATTATTTGTGTCTTATTTGGTTTCAAAACCATAATTATTTATTCAAATTTGTCTGCATTAAATTATGACTTTTTTGCATTTAATAACAAATTGATATTTACTGAAAAAATGTATTTTTACTATAATTAATTTATTGTTTATTTATATACCGCATATTTTAAAATTCTCCTTCATTGTATTGCAAATTAACATGCCCATTGCTTTTAACTAACTTCTGGTATTATTTTATGATTCTAATATGCCTTGCTTTGTGAATGAACCGTGATGTATGGAAAAGAGCATTACTATATAAATATAAATGTAAGAAACAGAAAAAGATGATAAGAGGATAAAAGGTGTTTGTGGAATAAGAGTGAAATTGCTAATACATCCAGTATTTTATAAGTGGAGAATTATTGAACGTAAATGTAGTGAAACAAAGATTTCGTTTAGTTTGTTTTTAATTTACGTCACAATGTGAATCAACACGAGAGCTACTGGCGACGGACCTGGTCATTCCGAACTATGGTCAAGTGACGAGGAAGAGACCAAAACTAATTTAGCAACCGATCTTTTAACTTCCGCATCACAACAATAGTTAAGGGGAGAGAAACTGAATGTAGGATTCCTGAGTGAAACTTACCAAAGAGAGATCCAGCAAGTTGGTCTAAGTTTAACGATGAGTAAACAGTTGTTTAGATATATAGCAAACTAAATTTTTATCATTATTTTTTTTCACAGAGTTCGACTAGATAAGCTATTCAACGCGTAAAATTTATTCTCATATTAATGATTTCAAGGTAGAATTTTTAAAAAAATGCCATGTATATTATTATTACTGATACCTCAAAGTCACAGCTATTAAAAATTATATTCAAAGTGTTTTAGAACTGTTGATAAGTAGAGCATTTTATATAAGCACTTTTTGAACAGAAATGTGAAATATACGTGAAAGAACTGAATACATGATACATTGATGAAATGTATGATATAGAAACAAGGAATAAACATGAAAGGAAAGGCAAAAATCCTAATTGAAATTACTACTTCT
>BMAV01007808.1:230947-266503 GCA_019973955.1 Trichonephila inaurata madagascariensis
CTCTACTGATCTCCAGACCTCCTTTTCTGCAATTTCATGGCTATCTGCTAAATTTTTACATTGTTGCTTAAGTTTTGCACACCAGTGTATATAACTGGATGTTTGTATATATGAAATCACAACACTACAACACCGCTCAACCGATTACCATGGAAATTGGCATGCATATGTATATTTTTGAGGAGAAGGTTTTTTGTGTTATCCTCTTTGCTGCAGCTAACCACCAGGTGGCGCTACAGCATATCGATTTCTGTACCGTTCAATCAATCGTCAAGTTGCCAACATGGTTGCAAAAAATGATGCCAACTTGACTCTATCACCAACATTTCACTGTCTCTATTGAATCGTCATTATAATGCAAGGAACGGCGTTGCTTGCGAATATTACAATTTTAAATTAAAATAAATACAACAGAAACTAATATTAACGTATTACACATTCAGATCTAAATTATTTACACTATTTAAGAGTTCATTGTACAAAATGTGTAACTATGTGTTGCTTTTGCTGAGCAGAGATCAGCTAAAGTAGGTGTTTTCAAAAATCGACACTCAAGAGCGTTACGGGGAGTTATAAATATAAAGAAATCTTTTTATCAGCTCTTAGATTTACAGACTTAAAATTTAACAAAAAGGTTTTTTTTTTGTTTGTTCAGATGAGATATGTATAAAACCTTTTTTCTTTTTTTGAACTTGCAATTCAAGTAAAACTAACTCATTAAAAACTTCTTTATCCTTCAATGTGTATGGTTTAATTTTTCAATTCACCCGTGCGATGAATGGATATACCAGCTAGGTAAATATAAAGTTAATTGACTCGATACTCAGCATGAGAAATAGTGTAACAGTTAAAGACATGAAAAAGGCATTTTTCTAAACACAAAAGCTACGTCGTCTATTTATAGCAAAATTCTTACTTTCATAACGTACAATTTACTGATCTATCTATATGCACACATACACGCACACACATAAACGTATTTAACTAAAAATTTTGTTTAAATGGGCAGTACGTTTGCCATAAGAAATATATGGATGACACTTATGAAAATTATATTAGAAGGAATTGGAAGAATATTGTTGATTGCTGTTAAAAATAAATTAAGTAAACAAAATTTACAACTTTAAAACTAAAAGTTTATATAGCTAAAATATATCACAAAAGTATTGTTTGTAAGATAAAAATATAACTATCGAAAGAATTTAATATATGTTGCACAGAAACCTTTTATTTCTAAAATTTCAAGGCGAGAAAGCAAAATAATAAAAAGGATGATGAGGATAAGATTAATGCGAAAAGAAATGCTTTAATAAAATATGAAATGAAAGAAATTACCAAAAAAAAAAAAAGGAATCACCAAAAAAAAAAAAAAAAAAAGACTCACATTTTTATTTTACTTTAGGATTATTTTTAAAAAGTTGTAGATAAAAATTTCAAGAGATTATGCGATCCATTGGAAAAAGAATTCTTGGACTCTAAAGCTTCAAGAAAATCCATTTTGTGTTACTAAATCTTAGATTCCCAATAGGGTTAATCTTCTTTTAAACTTCAAAGTAAATACAAGAAAAAATTAATTTATTGACGTCATTTTATGCCTTTGTGTAAAATATTGTATACATATAAGCAAAAAAAAAAAAAAAGAAAGAAAAAAAGGTGTATAGCTATATGAAAAGTTTTTACTTGAGAAAATTATGTTGTTCGAGGTTTATGCGAATACAAAAAGAGCTCTACCCATTTTTTTAAATCAATTAATACGTGGGAAAATAATTAAAATTCTAAATAACATTCATTTTCTTTCTCTTGTAAATCGAGTTGAACTTTTAAAACTTTTTACTTTCTTTCTGAAGGAAAAAAAACCTCTTTTAGTACAAAGTCAAATTCCTTTACCGTTATATATTGCATTCTCAAACGATTCAGCTGAAACCGCAACGGAAGGAGGTAAAAATAAACGAGAGTAAAAAAAGAAGCTCCAATATCGGTCAAGATCAACACTTTCTCTGGTGCAACCCGTTTCTCTAATGGGGTCACTGATAACACTCTGCTAATAGATTAAAGGTTGGGAAATAGATCTGTTCCTGCAGCCACAGCTTCGTATTTAACATAATGCTTGTTGTCATGGTGAACAGGTTCTGCTTGAAGAAAGAAAAAATTGTTTGTGTAAGCTTCGATAGCTTGTACATGCCTTGTAAAATAAAATGCACAAGTGTTTTCTAGAGGTCAAATTAAAGATTTGATTGACGCATATTTCTTATTTATTCAGAGAAACGCATTTATGATTCGAAATTCAATTAGAAAGAGTTGGGAAATATTCGAGTGATTGCCCGATTGAGGTTACAATATTTTATTTATCTCACCTGTGACTTTGTTTTTCCTTTGCAGGACTTTGCTACAAAAATATCGTATCTCTACGTATTTCTACATATATTTATATAGCGCAATACTTACTGCAATTGAAAAAAAACATAAGAAATTGATGAATAAAAAATACGCTCATTGTCATTTTTGATTTCGTTATTGAAGGGCAAATTATTAAGCATCCATTAAGAAATGTTTAAATTTTTACACAAGCATACAAGTTGAAGGCCCATGTAAGAGCAGAATTTTAGACTGGTGATAATCAAACGATAAAGTTTAAATGTGTGAAAATGTTGTTTTAAAATTATTCCACATGGAATTTTATTTTTAGAAATGAATGCATAGTGAGTTGAATTTCACAAGGTAACATTTTTAAAGAAAAATAAAGCGATTCAATATATATATTTTACTTTAAATAGGTATCTTTTCGTCAATTTTCTTATCACCTTATTATAAAAAGTAATCAAATTCTCAATTGAAAAATTATAAATTTGGTAAATTTTATTTTAGTTTTAAACTATAAATTTATTCCTAATTTTCATTTACCGTAAAATCCGGCGTATAACGGGCACTTTTAACTCAACAAATTAGAAAAAATATTTACGGGTGCGGTTTATGTGCGAAGTATAAATATAAGAGCTTTACAAAAAAAGATGAGAGCAGAAAAAAAAATTAGACTTTTGCATGTATTGAAATATTGTTTATTTAATATAAATTATATATATATATATATATACATTTTTTATGAACTTATAGGGTTGTAGTTCTAGGGGTGTGCTACATTTTTTCCCCTAAAGCATAGAATAATATTTTGAATAAATGACTCCAAAACAAGAGCATTCAGCACGTATATTCCAGGCTTCTTCTTAAGACAGTGGATGCGCGTTATACGTCGAATATACCTAAAAATTAAAAAATGCACATTGAAAGTATAGGGACACGTTATACGCCAAATTTTACGGTAATTTAGGGCGAGTTTTTTTTTTTTTTTTTTTTTTTTTTTAAAATGAAATGAAATGTGTGTATTGAAAGTGTTTATCAAATATACTATGCTGTTTTGAATAAGTAACACAAATGAAGTTAAATGATTTAATGCAACTAAATAAATCAAAATAACGGTAAAATTATTTTGAATTCCTTGAATTTTTTAAAAAATTTTAGCTAAATTCATCAAACGTAAATTTTATGCCTAAACAACTATAGGCCAATACAGCGGTTAAACGTATGTCGTATACACTACACTCAATATATACGATAGATAAGTCATTTTTTTAAAAATTAGTAGTGAAACCGAGAAAATATCTCGAAAGAATTTTTACGCTTGGTGTAGTAACCTTGGAGTATTTATTTGTTAGTCAATGTGACAGGAGTCACGTTAATCGTACATGCGATATTCGTGAGATATGGTAGTGTGTGAGAAAAATAGGTATGTATTATGGAAGAATGAATCATGTGTTCCTAGTTGAACAAACACGGTTTTCGAATGGAATCATACACATCAGTAAATGAGTACTCTACGCATGACATTCCATGGTATGCTGAAATGCAGGATTCGACATTTCATAAATATTACATGAATGCTTCAGAACTACGAATGGAGATCCTAGCATTCAGCTTTTGCTTGTACACTGCTCATTTCAATTAATTTCAAGGCAGGAGAATCTTCATCTTAAGACATCCAACTACGTTCGGAACCGTGGTTTTGCAAAAACCAATAAATGGATAATATTTATGATATTTAGTGTCACTTAGATTAGAAAACGTATATAAAATTGTTTTAAGAATATTATTACAATAAAAGATTATTTAGTACATTATTTTGACAAAAAGTGAACATAGAATGACCAATTTTCAAAACATTCTCCTTTTATGAAAAATGTTTCTATAACAGAGGGTCAACTAGAATTTTTGAAATATATAACTTAGAAGTGAATTTATCCATATTTTACTACAGCAGAGGAGAGAAATTTTAAGAAAAAAACGATGATAATTATTTCAATTGGTGGTAACTCTGGAAAAATGTAATTTTTTTCAAACTTCCTAGTTCAGACTCTCTGGAGAAGACTTTACTTTATATAAGCACAATATATTATTATTATAGAAACATTTTTTATAAAAGGAGAACGTTTTGAAAAATAAGTTATTCCAAGTTAATTTTTTTGCCAAAATAATATATTTAAATAATTTTTTTTTGTCATAATGTCCTTAAACCAATTTTATACATGTATTCTATTCTAAGTGACACTAAATATCATGAAAATTATCCATTTATGTGCTTTTTTAAAATCACGGTTCCGAACGTAGTCAGATACCTTATATATATATATAAGCACATTTTTTCCTAAGTTAACCTTCATATATTATAAAGAAGGATTCTACTTTAAGATATAGTTTAAAACTGAAAAAGGTTCTCTATTAATACAAGCTCTATGTTATAATGCATGCATACATACTTATTTTGATTGCTTTTAAAATTTGAAGTTTGCTTTTTCCTAAAGGCATTTTTTATTCCTTAATGCGGAAAGTTAAAAGCACAACCTATTTGTTTTAAACCTATTAGACAAAAATAAAAACGCATTCATGCAGAAAAATACAGTTATTTAATCAAAAACGAGACAATAATAATATACGCTTCTCGTCTACTTCTAAATAATCAAAATATAACGAAAAATATTTAACTCGAAAAAGTGACTTCAGTTCAAACTTGTTCAGCAACACTTTAAACTACTAAACGTCAGTCCATGAAGTATTAGGAGCTATATTTATTTAAATATTGTAATTAAAACCAATTATTTCTAAAATTTATCTTAAGATTCCAAATAAATTTGCTGGGAAGAAACGTAGCAATATCGAAATGAGACTTGGATTTGGAAAATAAATTATTATTTGAAAATAAATTTATTTGCTAAGACAAGTTAAGAATCAAAAGCAATTTTCATATATAACGTCTTTATTTCCACAAGAAGATTTACACTGATTTTCCACATATGCGTTCTACTCGGCAAAATATTTACGGATATCGACTTTTGAATTTTTTCCGGGAGAAAGACCTTTTATTTCTCATGGAATGGCTTCTGCGCCGCCTACAAGAGCCAATTCACCCCGCTCAGTTTCTGATCCGTAACGTATGTCCAAGAGATCCACTCTGCATGTTATTGTGATTATTCTATCGTCTTTCATCAGGCATCCACTTGTTGAATAACTTCTTTTGGGATGTTTTGAGGAGTCATCTTCAATTTTTTTGTACTTACACAACTGCATCTCGCTCTAAGTTTTTTACTCTTAACATTCTTCTTTTAATCCAAGCGTTACGCACATTGCACTAACAGTCCATAATAGATGTCAATCGATTCGATTCCATCCAACCACAGAAAATCCACTACGGCACCGTTATTCGCTCGATCGTGCATTTGTTAAGTGTTGCGTGAGATCTTTTGGCCCCGCTCGACTGAAGGGGGCGCGCTTCTTCCATCCCGCTTCTATCATACACATGGGGACGTCAGGAACATCCAATCTTCATGAAAAAACTCAGAACCGTTTCTCCTTTCCGATTTACCCTCGTACATAATGAAATAAATTGAAGAATAACCACCAAAGTTTCGTGTTTTATTAACATGCATATACGAATAGAAATGAACAAACTTTCAAAATAATTGACTCTCAAGCATTGTTCTCTCAAAGTATTCTCTCTCTCTCTATATATATATGTTAGGAAAGATTAATATCTAATACACGCTATATGTATAATTATTTTCCCCCCAACTATGCAATTTTCATTATGTTATATTTTTAAGGAATGTTTGTTATAAGCTACATTTTATGTGCGTAAATAATACTTCCTAGTTTTTTCCAAGGTCTGTCCAATGGATTGTTAGCTAACATAATACTCAGAAGCAGCTAGAATTACTTGCAAAAACACTAGCAATTTAGAACATCCATCAAATGATGAGGATGGAAACTGCATAAGTACTTCATTCTTCGAATTACCACACTATGCCATCATAAGGACTTTGAGCTTTAATAGACTTAGCATGCACCATCCCTTCTACACATATAAGGCCTTCAATAACCCCAAGAGTGGAATGACCTTCAAAACAGAAGCAATCCCAGCGAGTTACGAGTTTTCAATCATTGTACCACACGGTTACTGTGTGTGGTCAGGAAGGATTTTCTAGAGATACATTCGTATCATATTTTGAGAAAACTAAATAATAAATAAATTTAAAAACAACAAATTAACGGAAAATACTTACACAGTCAAATCAGTTCCAACTTCGTAGGAGCCACACAACCTTGGCCTTGCCGTGAATAAAGTTTGCTTGATTTTAAGAGCGACTCCATTTGTCCACACACTTCAGAAACTAACCTGAAAAACAATATGAAACTTATTACACCGTGAAAATTTTATCAGATGTACTTTAAATGAAAATAAAACTTTGTTTAAGCCTAGTTTTCTAATAAAGTCAATAGTAATAAATGATTTAGTTGTCGTTATAAAGAATCAATAAAAGATTTGTTTTCTACACATTTCAATGCACTATTGTTGGCGGTTACCTAAAATCGAACAGTAAACCAAAATGAAAGGTAATATTTTTTAAGACATTTTTCTTTTTCTGACTTGGCGACATGTATAAAAGTATTGAATGGAATTTAGATCAAAATATGTTGGTCCATTTCAATAAGTTAGCCATAGACCAACATCAAATATTCCTTTAATTTTCTCATTAGGATATACACTTAAAATGCATGATGATGCGTAAATGCAATCTTGATGTGTAGGTTGCTACTTTGCAGAATTTTGCATATTAATGTTTATTTTATACGGTCATTTGGAACTTTTGTCTATTTACCTGAACAAAGATAGCAATAACTTATATTTCATAGAAAAAATATAATGATACAAAAATCATTATTCACAATTTTCCTTAAATATGTGCATATATATTCTTATATTTTTTTATAGTTTTAGTTAATATAATTTTATCATTATGAATAACAACTTTTGAGCGTAACAAAATTAGTTATAATAAAGTCTTTCTATTAAATGAGACATATTAGCTGGTTGTTATGTGTTTGTTGTTCTATGATTCTATGATTTTACTTTCGGGTATGTATTCAATAACAAAAGTAGATTCAGAAGAACTATTCATTAAAATCTTTTGGATTTTGTTCAGTATTCAAAAATAGAAGGAGAAAAGTTGAGTAGTTAAAATTGGGTTTAAGCAAGTAAAGCAATTCACAGTTTGATATGCTTACAGCCACCGGAACACTCAGCTTGAATTTATGGTGTTTCTTTTATTTTGAGTTTAGACAAAACCCTTATGCTCACATATGTGAAGAGTTATTGAACTAATTTTCAAGTATTTAATGTCGTTATTTGGGAATAGTTATTGAAAACTAGGTATGAATAAACGATGAGGAGTATTATTTTCTGTATTCTCAGAATATAGAATTTATTTAATAATTTGATAGATATATCCTTCCTTAATCTGTTTCGTTTTGCTATCTGATACTTATAGCAACAAAGTAAATATTTTTTTTTATCAAACTGTTTCTTAATTAGTATAAAAGATAAATTTTAAGAGTTAAGAAAGAGGGGACTTATATCGAATTAAATATAAAGGTAATGAAGTAAAACTGACGTGTTCTTAATATGAAAAGAAAAATGTTTTTAATACAGAAGCAATTTTCAATTCTGAAAAATTCGAAAGCACTTAGATGAACTTAAGCAGAAATTGAAATGAAAAGAATATTTGTTAAAATCATTTCGTCTCAGCAAAAATGCGATGCTAAAATACTTATTACTTAATTAAAGATATGTCGTGCGTCAACAATTGTTTTTCTAAAAAGTCACGTAAGTGTACAAAATGGAGTTAATCGAATTGCAGTTATTTTAAAAGTATTTCTCGAGAAATACTGCTTTGGTTATAATCGAGTCAACATTTTTCTCGTACAATTACTTTTTTAAAAAGATATTTCGGCAAACTCTGCATGTTCGAGTGACTTTCAAATCATTTTACACTTTGTTTGACTTATTAATGAATATCTGAACTATAAATTAGAAAAGCTAATAAAATAGTTGGCACAGCTAAATTTTAAGATTGCAGTATTAACACTGGGAATATCTGAGAGGATTGTATTTAGATGCATTTTGCAGAAATTCTTTCAGATGACAAAATGTTTGGAAAAAGTGCAAACATTCGTAATTAATGAAGAATCTTATCCAGTTTAATGTTCAAAAAATATTTATTTCTAGTAAATTATCTATTTTATTGAAAGTATTTTTGATAATTTATGGAATTATAAAAATTTATATGAATGATTTGTAACTGTTATGGATGCATTTTATTTTTACAAATTGATTAGAAGACGATTCTCTGAAGACTCCTTGTATTTGTGAAGTCTCTATTTTAGTTAATCAAAAATGGTCGGAAGCTTCATGAAAAAGTCGAGAACATCGTGAGCCATTTATTTATATATGTTCACCAAACTTCGATTGGTTCGTTTGCCACTGTAATTGATACTAAACAAGAAAATAAATATATAGAAAGGACACGCGATCTTGACTTGATGCGTTATGCTAAAATTTCAAAGTTCCTTATTGTTGCATCTATGGAAACCCTTATTCTTAAAAAGTTGGTCTAAAGAATTTTTAAAAACTTTTTTGTAATTATTGCTACATTGTGTTGAAAAATAACTACCTGCAAATAAAAGTGATTTTGGTAACATTGGAGCATTGAAAAAGTAATCTCAGACATGTCATTTCTTAGAAGTACAGTACACTACAATTTCAGTCTATGAGTTTGGCTTCGATTCTGACAAAAAATTTTTTTAAAACAGGACCTGCCAATGAAAAGAGGACAGAAAATCATAAATTTAATGAGTTAACTAATTGTGTGTCTTTTTATACTAATATTGTGTTCAAATATGTAATAGACTTTGCCTTTATTTGGCCTCTTCATTCTTTGTGGGTAACATTGCAGTAGAATTGTGGTCACCGCCCTTCATATTGTAGTTTATCTACATTAAAATAATAACACTAGTTATTCGATTGTTTTGGTTTGTGTCAATGTAGAATGTATGCTCCATATTCAATTCATCTGATTCCATTAAACGTTTATCCTTGTTAATATCTACTGAGTTTCTACTATAAGGAGTAACCTTCATTTTAATCTGAATTTTACAGATTCACATAATACTGCTTCTCCAAGAAAGAAAAATTATAGACTTATAAAATAAGTCAAACTCTCTCTCATAACTCTCATTAAGACTCAAAAATATAAAGACTTCTATTGGAAATAAGCAGGATTTGCTTTCCGGAGTAAAATACAATTAGATAAATCAAGTTACTTTTTAACAGATTATTTTAATTTTAAGTGCTATATGCTCGCATGTGACTGCTAATAAAGGTGAGGATCAGTTTAGATTTTGGGAAGCATCATTTGAGTCAAAAGCGAGTTATATTATTGGTGTGAGTTCAAATAACTCTAAGCCACATTCAAGTAGTGAACCTGAACTGGTTCATAATACCATAATTTTCTGTTTCGTATCAGGAAACTGTAATCCACTTTTTAAAATATCGAGATTCGTCAGGAGAATGCTTGAACCAGAGTCGTAATATGGAATCGTGATTCCATTGAAAACATTTAATGAAGGTTGCTATACATGTTTAATAGAATAGTATTGCAAAAGTGTGGAAGTTTGAAGAATGCAGAAGCAGATAGTCAATTTAACTGAATATGTCTGGTAAAGAAAGTAGTTTACCAAATCTATCTCGTCAACATTAAAATAAATTAAATTCATGCTGTACGACTGGAGATCTTGTTCAATTTAATTTTTAGCATCCCTTGATTTTTAAAAGACTAGCCTTTGTTACGTAAAATTCTATTTTAATGCACTGCTCCGCAATTTTAAAATTGTGCCAAGATGCATCAAAGACGCATACTTAAAATTTGTAGTCGTTGCAGCATGTTGTAAGATTGTATCACATCTGAAAGCCAATCACGGTGCTGTATAGAGAACTTAAGAAGCAACATGACAAGTACAAGTCATGTTTCGTAAAAAAAAAATGAATGGAAAAGATTAAAAGAAAAGGGAGAAAAACAGTGGTTTTATGAAGGACATTATGCGATTACTTTTTTCTTTTTGACAACTCCAGTCTAGCTTTAACAAGAACGAATAAAATTTTTGTCGATTTTTATACCTCTGAGAAACCTATTGCGAACATTAAACATTTTTTTCCCTCCTGCTATCTGACGATAATGCCGGTAAGCCGCAGAAAAAGAACGAAACGATATGCATATTTTCTTCTTTCCAACAGCAACTGCAATTTAGCTAAAAAAAGAACGAAATGGAGTTTTTTTGTTCGTCCGACTACTCTGCAACTTGTGGAAGATTATTTAGATTTTCTCTATCTTTCTGACGATAATTCAAGCTTGGTGTAATAAAGGTACGAAATTTATGTTGCATTTTCATGAGCAAAAAGGAAGAAAAATTAAATTCCGTGCTGTTATATAACCAGCAGGGTTACCAGGACATTTTGCTATTTTCGCTAACTTATCATCAATTTCAGCGTCAAACAATTTTTGTTGCCAACGGGTTCACAAAAATAGAATCCACTGTAACCGAAATCTCCAAATTCTTTGTGAAAGTCAGTTCAGTAAAAAAGTAACGTTCTTTTTTACTAGACACCTCTCGAAAATATTGAAGGAATTTTTCCCCACATTATAAAAGTACAAAAGTGCGTGGGTGGACTGCTAACAGATTTCAGGGCTTTTGCATTTAATCTTGGGTATGAGTATAAGTTATGCACTGATTGCTAGGTTCTATGTGATTACTCAAGTGATGTATGACTTTTTCTTTGTATAGGTTAAATGAATAAAAAAAATGATCGCATGCCTACTAGAGTAATTCTGCAATAAATAAATATCAGCACTAGATAAAAACTCTAACAGTGAAGTATTGCAAGCCCATTATTCATCCATCATTGCCAAAAGAAGTATAATAAATTACTCTGAATTTTTTACAAGTGAAAAGAAAAAATGTGTTTTCAGTAATTAGAAATAAAATGCTTAAAAATGAACCTAAGTTGCAGACATGTTCGAAAATCATTAAAGAAATCTGTCGCAGAAGGATTTTAAAAATATTTATTTTTTATTTTCATTTTTTTAAAATAATAACTTTTTTTTTCCTGTTGGGAAGAATGTTACAAATTATAGTAGTAAATTTTTCTAAGTTAACGATTAAGTTTTTTTATTGGGAATTTATACGAAATTAATGGCTGATCGAAAACATCGAGACATTTGTTGGAAACAGCTTGACTGCTTAGCCGTAGAAAAAAGGGTTTAAAATTACATGTTTTTTTCCCCTATTAGTTCTTATTTTTTTATCAATATGAGAATCAAATCAAAATCTTAAAAATAACTAGGTCATGTAGCATTGCTTAAGAAACTAATTTAATGAATATCTTGTGAACATTAATTTTCATGTCTTAAATTAAAACATTCTTTTTTACTATTTTTTTATTTTTTTTATTTACAATAATTACCTTTTTATTCTTTTAAGATTTTATTTTTAATGAATAGCTAAATTATTTTAATTTATAACATACATTTTTATTATATTTCAGTATTTCTTGCGCATAGTTTTATTTATTTATTTATTTGTTTTGCATTTTAATTAAAATAAAGATTATATTAACATTAAAATTCAGGCGAATACTTACATTTGCTTGCCTGTGCATTTGTTAAATTATTTACTACCTTTAATAACAGCTATATACGGATATGAATCAATTTAAAAGTAAATTGGCTGAATTAATTTTAACAGATTATTTTCTTCTGCTTTTTGTAATTCTTGACATTTTATTATCTTTTTCGTACATTAATTGAGGGAAATATTACAAATTGCAAGAAAAAATTACCAGTTTGTTTTCTGCAAAGAGTGCATAATCAATTGTATGAAACTTCGGAAATTAAAAACGCAGAAGTAAAACATAAAAATTAAAATATAAATTGTTAATTTTGATTAAAAATATTAAAAGTTTTTGGGAAAAAAATACACGATGATAAAGTGGCATACTCTAAAGAGACATGATGATTTATTCTTTAAATCTTGTTAAAATTTTGTTAAATATTTCATAAAAAATGCTTACATTATACTTTGTTATGATTATAACTTTTGAAATTATGTATACCGTATTTATTCTAATCTAAACCCAATTGATTCTAAGTTGGACTGGAAATCCTCTACAAGTTTTTGTGAAAAAATAACAAATCGTGTAAAAAGGCTTTTTGATATCTGGTATTTGAAAAAAATAGAAAAATAAATAATTAATTAAATTGATAACAAATAATAAGTAAACAATCAATTTATTTTATTAGTATTAAAAACTTTATTATACGTACAAGAACTTTTAATGGCTCTAACCATCAAAGTATCACGTTTAATTTTTCTCATTCAATGAATTTTCTCCCCTTAGATTTCTAAGCCGTGCCGGATTTTCAATAGACATTAGAAGAATAGTCCGGCTTACATTCGAATTATTTTGTGCTCATTTCTTAAAGTACAAAAAAAAAAAAGAAAAAAAAACTTATTCACTTTCCAAAATAATGACTTAACGACTTAAAATCTTATACAGCGTAGTAAGCTTTATTTGTTATTGTCTTTTAAAATTTTTAGTTTTTCATCTAAAACGATTATTATCTGAAGTCACAAAAAAGCTTTAAGTAAAACTACTACCATTAAGGAACAATTAATCTCATTTTGTTCAACAGAAAACAATACTGTATTAAAAGACCGATGAATTAGGTAAACAAGTTTGCGGTTATTTTTTTAATTATTTTTAAATTCCCTCTCAGAGTCTATTTTGTCACTTTTTTCAAAACAAATAAGGTTTTACTGCAAAAAGTATTTGAATTTATTTCGAAATAATATCAAATTGTTTGCACTGAAACAAAAGTCTAATTTAAAAATATTATTTAATTCAGCGGTTTAATAATTGTCTGAATCTATTTTATATAAATAAATAACAGCTACTTAAATCTTACAGATATTTCATGATAAGTTTTTAGAAAACTTTTAATATGTGTGTTATTATACTTCCCACTTAAACGGTATTTTACCGGCGAGCAGATTTGGTATTGTAGAGTCGCCTCGTTAGAAGAACACTTTACGACAGCACTTGTCGTTTTTGAAGCATCGGGGAGAGCAAAATGGCCAGATGGATCATTGTATTCTTCTAAGGGACCGCGTATTCTTCTCTCACGCCAGGAAGCAAAACATATACTCAGCTGATTCTGGAAACGGCTTTGATGTTACCACATCTCTTCCTTCTCCGACATCCAGAAGGTTTTTTCGTCAAAACTATTTATAGAAGGAATAATCCTATTGGACGGCCATCCATTTTTGGGTCCCTTTGCACATGTTGGCTGCGAAGTAATTGAATTGAAGGAGTGTCGGACTGTTGTGAGGAAGAAATACCTAGGAAGGTATTCCCTGTGTCAAAGTAGTAGGTAGATTGATACAACCTCCATATGGTTTACGAGATACAGAGGTGTATATGATCGCAGTCGCTCACTTCACAGCCTCTACTGCCCTTTCATCTAAGCGGCTCAACCTAACATGACATCAAATAAGGCTGATGTTATTCCTGAAGAGCTAAAATCATGCGATCTGGAAACAATTGAACAAAGATATCTAGTGAATGAGTGGCTCCATATCTACACTGACGGCTCACACCTGCCAGAAACAAACAGAGCGAGTGCGGGATGGTTTTGTCGGCTGTTTGAGGATTCAATGACAGTGGGAAAGAACGCCACCAACTACGATGTCGAGGTCTTGGTTGTCTGTGAAGCTGCAACGCAATTACTAGCTGCTGGCCTAGCTCCTGCAAAAGTTGTCTTCTTCATAAACTCTGTATCTGAAATTTTAGCTTTAAGCAGTAATACACCAACTAACTGCCTTAACACAATTCAGTGTCGAACTAAAATTGCGGAGCTAATCTTACATGAACTAGCCTTACAGTGGGTCCCAAGTCATGTTATTATCCCTGGCAATGAGAAATCCGACCAAAAAGCCAAACAGGGAGCCGAGTCATCCCAACCGGAAGCCCCCTTAACTCTCAGAAGAGCAAAGACCATTATTTCCACATTCATTGACAAACATTCTATCGTGACCCAAAAGACCAAGAGCCTTGGAAAACCATGGGAAACTCTAGCCACTATAGATCCAATCCCGAGGCACCTGAAGAGAGCCGAGGCTGTTGTTCGCTTTCACCTAACCACCCAACATGACTTTTTGGGAATATACCTCCACTGGCTTGGCTTGGTTGCTAACGAGGTCTGCCCACCCTGTGGCCATGACAGAATGGATGGCGACCGCCTGCTCCAATCCACTGGACTCGATGAATACCCGACTGACGACATAGTCTTGTCGATACTGGGAGGCTCGGCATGAAATGTTCAAGGAACCAATCATGGGTGTTAGATAAATAAATAAGTTGTCCTGACGGCTTTTTGTCTCAAAGAACCAATGGAGTTGTGACCAAGACAAAGGATTCAGACTCGTGACTCTCACCAATCAGAAATTTTTCGGAAGGTTAAAGAGGTCCGCTCGGGGAGTTTAAACAGTGTTCGGAATATGACAAGGAGAGGATCTAGAGATCAAGGAACTGCGACGACATGTTCAAGATGGAGTGGAAGTTTGTGATGAAGCAGCACCAATAACTGGATCGGTAGAAGCAAAAGAGGATTTCGCGATAGAAAAAGAAAGAGGTTGCGGGGGACAGCCGCAGGTGACAATAATCTGAAGATCAAAGAACGTTAATCTGGACTTGAACTTTTCTACAGTTAAAGGCTGCTAAGACTAGAAACCTTGATAATGGAGTTAATTTTTCTTAAAAATTAATTTGTAAATATATAAGATGCCTTTTGGCTAATCAGAAATGAAATAAATTTGGGGATTCATGTCATTACAATACTTAAGAAAAATCCCGAGGTTGCCTCAAGGAACGATAATTTCCAAATTGTTTAATAGAGAGCGCTTTAAATGGAAAATGACAAATTAAGGAAAGAAAAAAGTCCACACGGAATCACGGAATATATGAACAATTTGGGCATTTATTAGTTAGTTTTTACCACCATGGCATCAAATCATATTAAACAGAAGAAGGAAAAATGATAACAAAAATCCTGTACTCAATGCAAACAAGTTTGCAGATAATGTTCAGGACAACCTAATGGCAGTTTTTCCATATAGACGCCCTCGTGCGTCTGGTAAATTTCAAGGCAGTTTATTTATTCATCAAGGAATAATAACCGGTCTGGTATAATGTTTCACACTGGAACCGTAATGGAGTATATCATGTGGACCCGTGTCTCTACACTTATACGTCAAAGATTCCTTAACTATCTGTAAGAACAAAAATCAAATCTTGTCAATTTAGTTTTCTAACAATCATTTTATAGCTTATGAAGCATGTTTTGAATTGCTCAAATTGTGCTTGAATTCCATGTATATATATATTTTTTGTTTGTTAACTTTATTGCCAAACAAAGCACCACTTATCAGATATTCCTATGATGCTTTTTAAATGGCTAAATCGCATTTCGTGTAATCCATATGCAAAATTTAGCAGCCATCCATTTACTTAATTCACTTTTAGCAGGCTGTTTATGGGAATCATAATCATAATCACTTACTATGCATTAAAGTAAAAAGCTTTTAGATGGATTCAAATATTTATACATAAAATGAAGTTTCGGTCTAATATATTAATTGAAGACAATAAAAAAATTAATACTTCTCTATATTTTTAAAGTTTATTAAGAATAAATGCACGATGCATAAGTTTCAAGTTAAAACTTTTTCTCTAATACTATTTTCTCTACTACAGTTAATTTCTTATATATAAAGAGTTTTTTAGTTGGCTTAAGCAACATCCACTGTGCGCGCTTTTTTATATATATATAATTGGATATAAATACATAAATTAAAACAAATTTAAATTATATAAAATAGCCGAAAACCGAAGAAAATAAAAGAAAGTAAAAATTACATCTGTTATTATTTTGCGAAAATCCATTAATAAGAATGCAAGAATACCTAAGAAAAATAAAAATTGACAATTTTCTATCAACCGTAATTTATTACAAACTTTTAGCATTTAATTACGAAGTAAATAATACTATATTACTAAAAAGAAGATAAATATAGCTGGAAATGTCAATTTATATACTTAGGTACTTTTAATTTTTAAGATCCTTTTAAATATTCTTCCTCTTCAATAGCATTTTAATGGACTCATTACCATTAATTATAATTACATACGAAAAATAACTTAAACTTCTTATAATAAATTAAATTTATAACGATAGCACTTATCTTGAAAAGTAAGTTTCCACATTAGCATACTTCAAAGCTGTAAATGAGATTCCATATCCTCTGGGACCTCAGCTTATTCAAATTAATTATTTATTCGCTTAAAGGTCGTTTCTGAAAAATGGAATAAACTGTTCAAGGAACGGAACATCTTCTTTTTTTTGAGTATCAAATCAATTGAATGACTAAAGCCGCAGCCTTTAAAAGCTATTCTGAACTAATTAGGAACTAAAGTATTTGTCAAAAATGAAATAATACTTCCTTCCAACAGAATAAACAACGGCTTTAAATTAAGCAAACTTTATTTCCTAATTAGTATTTATTTTTGCTTTAAAAAATTCATTATATAATTGCATTGTGGAGGGTTTAGTGAAAATGAAGTTAAATAATTTTTGTTACTATACCCTTAAGGGATATTCTCGTGGCTATTTTAGATAGACTTAAGATGACTTATTTTTATAAATAAGCATTAACAATATTACTTCTATTTACATAACATTAATTTTCACTTAAGACACACTCTTTTTAACCAATAACGAGTAACTGTAAAACTGTGTAAATTGTAACATAATTGTTCTTTCTTGAAATTTTTAAAAATGATGTCTGTGTATTTTCTAAAATCACATTTAAATCTGATATCAGTACAAATTCATTTTAAAAGCCCGTCTTAACGTAATACTTTTTGTTTCATTTTTTAAATAAACACTTAATATTTAAAGTTTCTGAACAAAGAATAAACGCCATTTTCTTTTTTTTACTGGAATATTCTTACTTCAAACTGAGACATATTAAATTTCATTTTTTTCTGCTAAATATGTTCTTGTTTCTTTCTTTTTGCTACTTTCTGTTAATACTTCCTGCGTTCGCATGTTTTTTTCATACATAATTTAAATAAAAATTTTATGTTAAAAAACTTATATTTATTTTATTATTTTGAATTCAGATATTGTTTTCACTTTCATGCACATGTTTCGTAGAATACTAGTCAATAGAATAACCAAATTGTAATCTACCCGAGGAAGATTCGAGTCGGGGGATTCCAAGCAAAATTATATAGCAGTCTCATGCCCGCTGAATACCGAAATGCTTCATATTGCCAAGGTATGGATAAGGATCGTGGAGTTCAAAAGCCAGAATCATCTGACAGGGTTAAAAATTACGAAGAGTATTGCTGTTTTTAATCAGACTATTGTATGTTTAATAAATAGAATAAAACAGAAGTAGAGAAAGAATAAATAGGGCAAAAATAGGGGTATATATAACTGAGAAGTATGGTTGAAAGATTTTTTTTAATTCTGTGGCACTCAAGTACCCAGGATGACACGTAAGTTCTGGCACCTCACTCTCCAAATTTTTACGTTAAAATAACGTGATAACTTTGATCCACGATTTGACCGTGTGTATCAGCTCCTCTACATACCTTCAGTGACATCAAAATTCGACGGAAACAACACAAGGCCATAGGCTTACAAAAACGACTATTCAGTTATTGTGGTGGTCTCAAGGAGACATTGAGTGCTTGTCAACGTCGCAATAAAAAACAAAAAAAAAAAAAAAAAAAACACGAGGGCTAGTGGGGACGGACCTCGTCATTTTGGTCAAGCGGTGAGAACGATATATTCGAGCTAACACCTCTCTCTCCAAACTACCACATCACGCCAACATGGAGACATTGAGCTACAACTGCGTTAACGTACATGATACATGTGGACGGTGGGTTTTCACGACATACCAGCCACAAGATCATGACCATGAGTACTAGGCTATCGCTGCCATGCGGCTTCACCGAATACGTTCACCAAATATGCAAACTAATTCTGAGATATAGGAATCTTTATTTGTTGATACTGTATTACAATTCCATAAAATTATCACTGGAAAGATAGGTATTGCGTAAATAACATTTTTATATATATAATAAGGATTCTTGAGTTAACTGAATTTTACAAATAAATAACTGTAAGATGAACATCTCTTGTCAAAAATTTCTTTTAGTCAAGTTTCATATTTTTTCTGCACATGTTTTGAAAAACAGATTTTTAGCACTATTAAAGCTTCATACTCCCATTAGTTTGATTTAGTTTGAAAAAGTTTGGAGAATGGTAAGATACATGCTCCCCAATACATAAAATAAAATTTTTAAAGTAACGCAGTTGTACAAAAAATATATCTGAAATGCAATTCACACAAAAAATATTTACACGTTTCGAAACTTAAATTTAAATGTTCATATCTATATTGCAGATGAGTTGAAGTAAAGGACAGTAAATACATAAAAACGTATCAGTATATGTGTGTATCATATCCAGTTGAGTTTCATTACACATGAATTGTATTATAACGTTTTAGATAGAATTGAAAAAGTTCTTATAATGATGTAAATTTTCTATTCTGACACAATCACGAAACATTGAAATTATAAATAAAACTACGTTCAAATAACATTATGGTTTTCTAAAATTCAATGAATTAATTTTTTTTTAAATCAGTAAACAATTAAATCTACTTATGATGTATTTCTCTTTCTTTATCATCTCAGTTTAATACATATAAATAAAACGTTCAAGTAAATGGTATGCTTTGGGAACACACCACAGAGAAATACCAAAGTCTTGCAGCTAATAGATCGGGACAAATGACATGATAGAAACAAAAACACAGATGCATTGAGCTGACATTCCGTCATAAAAGATAAACGGACACAAATTTTCTCCCCGATAAATACGTCTTTCAATTGCTGGTAAGAGGAGTGTTCAGAGAAGCTGAATGAATACAGGTTATATGAACAAAACTTATTTTTACAAACATAATTTGTATTCACATCACAATGTCAAGTAACTTTTAAATGGGCCGAAACCGAAATTGATCAATTTTCATGCAAAAGTCCAGTATTCCGTATTATAATTCGGTTGAAAGAACAGTCGTATGAAAAATTTATTTAATAGTTTTATCAAAGGGTAAATATATTAAGTATAGAAAATTTCTGTGTTGAAAGATTGCTTATGAACGACACATTTCAACAAACAAAGGCTTTTGTCGACGGACCTCATAATTTTGAAACTCGCTAAAGCGAAGAAGACAACACGTGAATTAGATCGTTACCATCGAGACTTACACGCCACTTCAACACAATAACTCTGAGTTCAACAGATATAACTGGTATCAGTTCCTCTACAAGGTAGCTTTTTAGTGGCACCAGGATTTGAACCCGCGACACGACAGCTGTCAACCTCAAGTTCACGACTCTATCATTTGGCTACTCTGGCCCTATCTGTAACTAAACCATGTGAGCAAATTTCTGTTGAGACATAATATCACGAGAAAGTTGTATTATTAAGAATATTAACTTGAGAGCTCTGGTGTTTTTTTTTTGCTATTTTATTATAACAGCAATAGTTAATAGAAATTAGTAAGAAAATACTTTAGATTGTGTGTGTGTGATGTTAATAAATCAAGAAAGAGTAGAAACTTCTTAATCTTAACCAATTAGGCCAGCGTTTCTCAAACTGTGGGGCGTGATAACTCTACAAGGGGGGAGGGGCGAGCGTATTGAAGGGTCGAAAGCAGAAAATTATTTAACAAAATTATTAATTTAACGGAAGTAAACAAACAATATAAATTCTGACTAATAAAAAATAAAATGCATATTTACACTGATATAATACACTTATAAATATATTGCACAATGAATTTTACAATACTAAGTTAAGACAACGCAACTAATTATCAGTGATCCCCATGGGCTTGGCAAATATAATATTATATACAAAAATTAACACTTATCTTGATAATTTGTACGGTTTATAACTAATGTCATAACTGCCAATTACAAGTTACGCGATTCGCTCACCAATGTCACCGTTTTTCCCATAGGCACGCTTATGTGATGCACAGGGGGAAAGAAAAGGATAAATAAGCAAATCCTCAGAAATAAATAAACCCTTTGCAGACACTGTCAAGGTTCATTTATTGCATTCCAAGGCCTTAAGAATAATTTTATGGATAGCAGGGCATAGAAAATATCATACTTCGCGGAAAGACGTATATATACGTCCAGGGCAGTTACGCTTTGGATGAGTTAAGAATAAGACGTTAAAATACGCTGGTGACAGTTAAAAGGTTAAAGTCGGATTGTAGCTTTAGTGTCCATGTATAATATTTATGAATTCAATACAGTGTTATTGTATGGAGGAGGGTCGGTGGACGATGAAAACTATGATTGAATATTAGGTCACAAATATTGAAATTTGAGAAGCACTGAATTAGGTTGGTTTAATAAACATAGGAAATGAAGAAAAGACACTATGAAAGACAAGGTATATAGCTAAATACTGTAGTGAAACGAGTTCTGTTCGCTTAGAAATAAATAAGCAATATGGCAAAAAGGTAAACAGAAATCAAACCAGCATTTTAACAGCGTAAGATTAACATATTATAAAAATGTATAATTTCAAATATTACTCGTAGTTAATGATCAATAATACAGTGTTTACTGCTAATTGAGCATCAGACTTTGCTCAAAAATTAAACTGGCAATGTGTTTTTAACCACCATTCTTGTTTTTATAATCCAAAGCAATCTTTATTAGCACTACAGTAATAAAATCACACCTTATTTTAAATCTTATATTCAGCTGTTGCTCAGTATTCATTGTTGGCCAAACACAGAATTAAATAAACATTGTTTTGATCTTAGAGATTAGAAAAACATGTCTCAGGAATAAACGCATTCGTTGATTTATGATTATCCTCCAATATAAACAGTGTCATTAATCCTCGAAGAAAAATAACATCTTTTGGCCACGATTGGTGAAATTGATGTAAATAAAGTATTTTCGGGTTAGATGAACTTCTGTAGATAGAAATAAATCGCTAAGAACACTCTAATGCAGTGCTTCTGAAACTGTGGGGCGTGATAACCCTAGGAGGGAGGCGTGAGCATATTAAAAATTCAAAAAACAAAAGATTATTTAAAAAAAAAAAAACTATTTATTTATTGAAAGTAAACAAAATACATTCTGACATAATAAAAAATAAATATATATATATATAAACAACATTTTCACTGATGCAATGCACTTATAAATGTATAAGTACTGCACAATGCATTTTATAGTTAATTTAACAATACTAAGTTAGGAATAAGTTTAATAATTACCAGTGACCCCACAGGATTTTCATATACAAAATTATATGGAACATTAACGCTTATCTTGATAATTTGTACGGTTTCTAATTAATCTCTTAACTGAAGATTAAAAGTTTCGCGATTCGCTCCCCAATGCACCGTTTTGCCCGAATACAAACGTATGTGGGGTATTGGGGGAAGGAGGAGACAGGGAATAAATAAGAAAATCCTCTGAAATAAGTAAATCCTTCGCAAACCCTGTCAAGCTCATTTTATTGCATTCCAAAGCCTTCGAAATAATTTTATAGATAGCAGTGAACAGAAAAGATCGTTTTTCGGAAAGACGTATATTTACGTCCGGGGAAATTTACACACTGATTGAGACGTTTATATACGCCGAAAGAACTTAATATGTTAAACTTTCAGAAGCATTGCTCTAATGAATACCATATTGAAGAATATAACGTTTATTTGACTGTTTGGAAAAGGACACTCTTTATGATGGAATTTTTCAGGATTCGTTATTTATTATAATGACCCAAAATTTCCCCAATGAAATATGATTATGTAGGGGAAAGTCTTGAGGTAAAGGACATAAAATGTTTTAACTGCGTGCTTTAAAACTGAAAGAATATGAGTCGGCTCATTTTTGAGGTAAACAAAAGTTTCAAGTGAAGTAACAGGAGAGCTTTTCGTTTCAACATTAGGGATGTAAAATGTTAGGCGCAACGGAGAATTTGTTTTCGGTTGAGAAATTTTAGTTTCGAACATAAACTTTCTCTATCTCTCTTTGTTTTCAAACATGCGAGTTTCGAAAATTTTAAATGGTTGAAAATTTATTACTCTTATCTCACAAAGTCCTGGCAGAAGAATCATTTTATTTATTTTTAATATAGTCAAACCTGATTAAAGTGACATCTGAAAATTTATTTCCGGCGATAAAAGTTTTTAAAAAAAAGATGGCATCTTTCATTTTACTATCATTAAGATTTAGTAGATTTTTAAAAACATAAGAATTATCTCACTGGTAAAGAAAAAGAAGAAACTCAGTTTGACCAAATACACCTCTCCTTAAAGATAAAGAAAAAATAATACAAATCACTGATTTATAGAACACCACGGAACACTCACAAAAGGCCAAATTAAGAAAACATGTTTTCAGTTTCAAAAGATACAATAAACATTTATCTACCAAAAACAGCAAAATATTTTCAAAACAGTATCTTCCAGTCGTTTAATGATATGTATATATACAGTTGAACCTCCGTATTACGAATCTCTATATTGTGAATTTTTCTATATAGTGAACATTTTCCTGGAGCCAGGAACATTTTACGATTTTCTTCAAAAAATAACCTCCCAATAGCGAAGTGCATTTTCAAAATAAAGAAATTTTTTTCTTGTAATTTAATCTTTTCTCCCTATTTTTAAAATATTTTTGGACATGTCAAGTTGTTCTCTTTTTTAACACACTTTATGGTGGTCCTAATTCTTGAACGGGTTTTATTAGATGCCTAACTTGCTGAGAGCTTTCATCCAAGAAGTGCAACCTCAAACCCTCACTGTTCAGTTCACTGGGACATCTTCGATATCCCCTTTCACCTTCAGTGCAGTTATCTTGTGCAGCCGAGTACTTTAACTAGTCTCCGTTAGTTAGTCGTACTAGTAGCTTTGTTTCTTGTCATTCGAAAATGTCAAAACGTAAGTGCTTGCGCATCAAAGAAAACATATAATTCTTCAGGAAGTGGATAAAGACGTCAAGAAACTTTCCTTGCAGTTTTTCTTTCTTTCTTTTCTTTTTTTATAGGTAATATATATATATATATATATTAATTTACAAAAAGCTGTGAATAATTCTTTTTTTTTTAATATATAGTGATTATGAATTTAAAATTTGTTTTATGTGGTTTATCAAGAAAATTGAAAGATGAAACTCTATATAACGAATTTTCCATAAAACGTTTTTCGGGATTTAGCGACCGTTATATAGAAGTCCGACTGTATATATATATTTTGTTAAAATATTAGGATTTGTGTTGTTTATTTTCAGTTTTCACCGAATCTTTTTTTTTTTTTTGCTCAGAATTTACATATAATTCATAAGAGCCAAAATATTTCAAAATTTTGTATTTTTATTATGTAATAATAATAATTAATATTTGATTTTTTTATTTTTATAATTTCCTTAAAAATTCATAAACAATAATATAATAAAAAAATTATTTTCAAAAAAATTACAATTGATTTAATTTAAATCTACATGTAATTTTATGCTTAATTACAAACATTAGTCTCTATTAAATCACACTTTTAAAATTTTATTTGGAAGGAGAAACATAAATATTCATAAAAACCAAAAATAAATATTAGCTTAAAAATTGTAAATATTTTTAAAACAAATAAGCTCAATGTTATAACTATATATTAAGAAATACTCCCACTGAACTTTTCGGATGTTTAAAAAATGAGTTATTTAAAAAAAATCAGACTTTTAGAACACAAACTAAACATATAAAAACGTGCGTTTCTTTGGAGAAAACTTCCTTATCATATATATAATGTTAATATCATAAAAACTCCACTGTGTAGTAAAGAGTTAATAGAAATTAAATTAAAATATCTGTAAATTAAAGTCAAAAGTCTTAACTCCAATACTAGATACAAATACATTAAGCATTTAGTGGGGGAAGCTAAAATCAATCACAAGACATGAAAACATTATGCAGGTATGAATTTTCAATACAAGAGTTTATGAATATTTTACAGTATGATAAATTCATATTTGCTGATTCACAAAGAGTTATTCTATGAAATAATTGAATTATGCACTTTAACATATACATTGCTAGTGTGTGCATAAATAAGAATTTATTAACGTCTCACAAAAGAGCAGGGGTTGGCAACCTATGGCACGCAGTACAATTATCAGTGGAACAATGCACTACTCTACAAATTTATCAATTTTTGTGTGAATGAAAGTTGATGAATTTTTAATGGATCTTATTTGACAAACATCTTCAGTATTATGGACACTTACGGAATGACGAAAAAATCTGAAAGATAACTCTAAAGATAGAGCTATTTTGTAAATTATTGAATACCATTGCTGGAGAGATTTAATTGTTTGAAGAGAAAAAATTGCATGTACTCTGCTTTCCGCGTTTGGTTATTCATATCAAAGTAAAAAGAATCTTTCCTTATTTGAAAAATATTGCGAATACGCAAAGAAATCGTTTAGCAACTGAATGCTGAGAATCGTGTCAAAGTGAAAGTCACAAATTATACTCCTGATTTTGCGATATTAAAGTAGAGTGGTGCAAGCACTAAAAGTTCGCATTAAAATTTGTATTTTTCTTATTTACCTTTAACCCTTTAACGGGCGCAAAGCTAAAATTCAATTTTCTGTGATAAAGTACTTGATAAATGTAATGTATTCATCCTCTATAAACATTATTTAGTCACAAAAAAAAATATCTGATCAGGGGTTTTATTCCTGGGTGGTGGCTAGACGTGATAGCCATTACGCATTTACGACATTTAACTTACTTTTCAGGACAGAAAAAAAAAATGAATCATTTTACAATAAACTTTTTTTTTTTTTTTTGAAAAATTAACGTTTATGCTTATAACTATTTCAATAACAATTCAATACAAAATAGAAGTGCAATAAAATAATAATAGAATATTTGTACAACATAGAATACTTACTTAGAATATACATAGAAAAATGTATATTGAAATTGCTTACAATCCACAGTTTATATTTAATTTAATTTTAGTATAAAAAGTCAGAAATAGAGTAATATTTTTGAGGATTTAAATTAGTTATTTCACAAAAATTTGATGAGCTATTTACTGTGGAACTTTATAATATGCAAACGTTTTCTCCGAGCAGAAAAGCTGTAATGAAAGATTTTCGAACCCGAGAATCTTCTAATACATATTGTAAACAAAGTTTGTTTTTATTTCCGACCACCAACATATTCTCACATGATTCTAAATGCTCTCTCTCAAGTACTGGAAATAGGTCATTTTTCTGTTCTATATAGGCAGTGAGTGGGTAGAGCCTCTATCCACATATAAAAGCTTTCTGAAAACCTAAATAAAACCTTTAGATGAGAAAAAACTATATTTAAAACAGGTTGAAATTTTTTTCAAAGATCAGAAATTTTATTTATAGTAATCAAAATAAAATTTGCAGATTTACACCGAGAAAAACTGTTTTTAACTACCCATCAGAAGACATGAAATGCAAAATAAGATATCGTGCTGCCATTCGTATTAAGTTTTGTGCGTTTTAACTTCAATTAAAGCATATGGATAGACTAAATATTCAACACCCGCTTGGAAATTTTTTTTTTAGTATGTGGCTCGACCTATTAGCCACTGCCCGCTGAAGGGTTAATGAAGGGAAATACTTATATGTTGTCTCTATTTCTCATATTAATAAATATGTTTAAAAAATACACATAATTCTAGTACAACTTTAATTTTTTTTTGTTGAAGATATAGTAGTTGTATTTTATTCTGTTTATTTTTAAGTTAAGAAATATCTTTAAATGTTGCAAAATTAATAAATAATAAAACTGTAAATATCCATATTATTGATCTCTATTCCCCAATTCTGCTTGCATATACGCGGGTTGCCGATCCCTGATTTAGAGAAACACGAGGGCTATTGGTAATTTTGGCCAAGTGAGACGTGGACGACATCTGAGCTGACACTACCACACTAAACCAACACACCATAACAGCGAAAGGGCCTTGAGCCTCAACAGATTTAACTCTCATCAAGCCCTCTACAAGGGGCATATTCAGTGTCACCAAGAGTTCGTGAGCATAACCATAAGGCTACTGCAGCCATTTTTTTCTCTCTTCCCCCCTCTCTATATATGTATGCATATACAGTCGAACCTCTATATAAAGAACCTCTACATTGCGAATTTTTCTATATAGAGAATTTTTTTCCTGGAACCTTGAACATTTCACGATAACCTCTCTATTGTGAAGTGCATTTTCTATATATTGAACTTTTTCTTTTGTGATTCAATTTTTTTTCTCCCTATTTTTGAAGTATTTCTGAACATTTCAAGTTATTCTCTCTTTAACACATTTTATGGTGAAGTGGTTTTAATCGATCCTAACTCGCCGGGATCAATAGAGTTCTGGACGTCTCATCCAAGAAGCGCAAACTTTAAGCCCCCGGCCCCCATTGTCCAGTTTACTAGAAACATCTTCGATAAGTCCACTGAACGTGAAATGGGATGCCCTCTTACACGCTATAATTTCTAGTTATAAAATAATTGAATTAGAAAATGTTCTTAATATTCATTAAGTTTAATATAAAACTATTTTCTTAATATTAAAAATACACAGTGAATTCTTCGACATTCTTTTTTCTTGTTTTCCTTTCTTTTGATGGGTAAGATTTCTTAAATAAACATATATTAATTTAAAAAAAAAAGTGTGAGCAATTAATTTATATTACTATATAGTGTTTATAAATTAAAAATTTGTTTTATGTGGTTTGTAAAGTACATTAAGCGATGAACCTCTATATATAACGAATTTTCCATATAATGAATTCGTTATATAGAGGTCTGACTGTATATAAAATTACTATCTATAAGTTAAATAACTACATAATAATAAATATTCCTATTAAGTTAGCAATATTGTACGGCTAACTATATGCAATAATATATTAGTTTTGTCTGTTAGCCTCCACGGCGTATTGAAGTGATGTTCTTCTTGGAACATAACTCATATGTGCTCTTAGGACTTGCTGCGGGAGCTCGGTCTGTCTGGGTAATGAATAAATAAAGCTTAAACTTATTAAACAACTGTGTCAACTACTATTTCTCCATTTACTCATCCTATCCTATATCTAAGTACATCTTCCTTAATATCTATCGTTTTTTCTTATATTGTCCTCTCTTCAACACAGAAGAACCTTCATACTGCCTGTCGTATCTTCTGAATCTCACCCATTTCTTTCTGTATCTAATTCTGCTTCTTCCACAAGCAATAGTATATATTGCTCTGTTGCATCGTCCTTGTAGTGTCTGACTATTGCTTGGCGGTAGATTCTTTAAAAGTTGGTGCTGTTGCCCCCACCTGCAGGGGAAGGGTTACTGTGTTTTGAGGAGAGGGTTTTTTGACTCCAGGCAGTACGGTGAGGGAAGAGAAAAAGTCCCTTGTTTTTGGAAGCGGAGGCTCTGAAGTGTTTTGGGGCGAAGGAAATGGAATTCCTTAGGCGAGAGATCGACCACAAGGCGTGGTCTGCGTAATAAGAAGAGATAGTGTCTTGGGACTGTTTATGACACGACGAGCATTGTAGTTTGATTGTTGTTCCAATATAGTGTTTAATGAAGAGAATTGTAGTTAATCAAGATAAATTATGTGTAGTAGTTGATTGTATGGTGAAGTATTTAAGAAAGCAATAAAGTTATTACAGACCCTTGTATTCCAAATTAATCGATTTGACAATTGAAACTCAGTCCTATATTCCTGTACTTGATAGTGCCGCCTCCACATCCAAAGGCCAAACTTTTTATGTTTCATTTATTGCGCGAAAAAATTAACAGTAGAACACAAAATAAAAGCAAACTTTAAATAAAATCTCTCGAAACACAATAGTAAATAAACCCAATGAAAAGATAAAAAGTGCGCCTCACAAACTTAGTAAGAGTACACCTATACAAGATACGTCAAACGAAGACTTTATTTTGAATGACGCAAATAACTCGCTGAAACTGGATTTATGCATTATTTAACAACTACCAGAGATTGGATATTTTTCCCAATCCTATTTGTTAGAATTTAGCAACTTTTATGTTAGTATTTTTCCTTCAAAATTCATTATTCTTTATACACATAAGATATTTTTTGTGTGTGTATTTATGATTTGTACCTTTTAAATATAACTGATTTTAGTTTTCATTTTTTCTTAAAATATTTTTTTAAAAATATTTTATTTTATTTTAAACATTTGTTTGACACAACATAGCCAAATCTCCATTTCTCCCCCAATCTCTCTTTTGCTCCATTTAATTAAACAATCACTCATTCCTTTATTTTTATTGCAGAATAAGAGTTTGTTAGGGGTTAAGGCGAAGAATACCAAAATGGCAAAGAATATTATAATACTCAAGCACCGAAAACTGATAAAAAACTCAAACAATATCAAAATAAAAATATCCGTAAGAATTAAAATCTTAACTAATTAGTTTTTAAGAAACAGGATTATTCTTCATTGTAAAAATGAAATATTGACTCCAATATATTAATACACTAAATAGTTTAAGCTGGTAAATTTAATTTTTTATTTTTTTAACTTTATTTTTCTTCTTAAAAGAGATTCTAATCTATTAGAGTGTGCTACATAATATACTTACTGCTTCAACCTTTAAATTCCTCACCCCAAAATATCTATTCTTAAATGGAATTAAATCTTCACAATAAATGGATTGGAATGTTTCCATTTAGTTGTCGAAAATTATTTCAGTTAAAGCGCTCAAAATTAGAAGATTAAAGTCAAACTAGTTTAAGGGAAAATGCAGTAAATCTACATTTAAAATTGAATACTGTGTGAGAGGAAAATTAATAAAGCTAGATATTATTCCAATCAACTCAGCTTAGAGTTTCAGTTTCAGCTACTCTGTAAACTGGAATCTACATTTGAATGCAACTATGACAATTAGATAGCACTCCATTTCAGAAACCAAAATTGAAACCTCTAATCAAGATGAAATCCTGTTATTAGCATATGCTGTACAGAAGGAATTAAAACAATGAGCAGAAAGAAACCGCTAGAGAAGAAGAAGAAAGAGATGATAGCATGATAGTGCACGAGATTAAGCTACTGATAATATAATTAATGTCATGGAAGAAACAATAATAGTATTTGGATCCGGAAGAAAGTACATGATAAATAAAATAGTTCAATAGCGGAAGAATAACATTATTGGACAATTAATCTTATCAAATAAAAAGAATCAACTTCGAAAAGTGGACTTTACGCAAACTGGAAATTAAAAAGAATCGAACTGATAATAAATGCAGATGAAGAAACACTGGCAAAGATAGTTCATTTGCAATTCCTGAGAGATAAAAAAACATGACTTACTCTGATATTCTGAATTTTTATATTTCCTTAAAAATATTTTTTTTCAAAAAATAATTTTTAATTTAAAAAAAAATAGTCCAGAGTTCGAGTATATTCTGTTATATGCACGACATCCAATACCACTACTCTTGTTTGTATTTCGTATGAATTAGTGATGCCAAACTGAAAGAATAAGATAAAATACTTGAATATGTGAATGACATTAGTTCATCCTACAAAAACCCCACGTTGTTTTTATAAATAATGCTCCATAATGAAGATTAGTTAAATGATTCGGACATTTTGATGTGTAACAAAAATGTTTATGAAAATTAACAGTGAGTTTGATTTTAGGTAATAATAACTAATAATAAAATCTGCTCTCAAAATGTTTTTTTCATGATAATTATGTTGTTGTTGATAAAAAAAATAACATTTAAAATTTATTCTTGAATAAATTCAATTCCTAAATTATCTAATCCTTCCTAAGAGGAATAGAAAAGTTGAACAGAAAATTTTTTGATCGGCAATTTTAAGACTTTTTTTTTTCCCAAATAAGATTGGTTCTATAACAATTATTGGTTTTAAATGGTTTATGGATCTAAACTTTAAAAAACAAATTAGAATTCTGAAATAAAACAACATCTATAGAATTTTCATAAGCCTTTAATATTTTTGGATAAACCAATATTTTAAAAACAATAGTAGTTCCAAACTTTAAATGCTCTATTTAAGAAATGTACTTTTTCCAAATCATTATTTTTCCAGTAATCCGTGTTTCCTTTTATTTAGTTATAAAAATAACTGTTTTCGTCAGCAATCATTAGAATAAGAAATTATTAACTGTAAGAATACATTAGTTATTTCTCATTCTTGCTATTTATATTAATAATGAAATTTTTTTTTTATTATTTCGGAAACAAGATTATTTATCTATTTAGACCAATATCATTTTCATTAAGTTTTTTAATCTCCAGACCTGCATAATGCAAAGCTTTTCAAACTTTAAATAATTACGACCCAGCTTTCAATCAGAATTTTCATCGCGGCGCCCTTCTATAATTAGAATGCATTGAATGCAACAAAAATGTATGTTGATGTACAGCTACAATACGATTTTTTAATTATAAACCATATAAATTATTGAGATAAGTATTAAATTTTGTATATGTCAAGTCCATGGAAGGCACTATTAGTAATTGAACTTGTTTTTTTTTAAAGTAGTGACAAATCAATTATCAGAAACATTGTGCAGTAGTGAAACATTTATAAGTATATTATATCATTGTAAATGTGAATTCAATTTTTTACTGACAGAATGTATTTTAATTTTCTTCCTTTCAGTAAATTGATACTTATTTTAAATCTTTTACTTTCGACTTTTCAATATGTTTGCCCCCCCCCAACCACCACATAGGGATATCACGCCATCCTAGGGAGGCGCATCCCACAATTTGAGAAACTCTGGCATAATTCTTTTCGTTTGAAACAGTGTTAAGCGACACACACACACAAAAGACTGGATTTCATACTTTGCTTCAGAATTTGATAATATTATTCACGAGTTTCCTTTGCTTCATAAGAGTGCATTTTAAACGAGAGATTACACAAATAAAATGGTAATATTATTCCTCAAACAAGTATTCTCTTCACATAGCCCACAGCTATAGAGCTATCAAGTAGAAAAATAAATAGAACCGACGCAAATATGTTCTGCAAGATTATATCCTAGATATTTTCTTGAAAGAAAATGGAACATTTGTTGTAATCTTCAGTCATTTACAATTAAGATTAAAAAAATTAATAGTAAGAACAAATTATTTCACACTGAATGTTTTAAGTTATTATAGTAAATTCTTTTGAATCGATTGTGCAAAACTATATTCTTTGAAACTATAATCATGAGAAAACTGCTTTGAGCTTCACATTTTTTTAATCTATAATTAATCCTTTCAGATAAAGTCAAAATAAATTTAAAACAAAAATTGGTAACATAGTCTGGAGTATTTTGAAAACTTTTGTAACTAGAAGTAATGTTGCCAAGAACTTGGAAATGTTTACATTATATCTGAAGTGAAAGTTTACAATAACTCTTGGCAATGATGTCTAACCATTATGTAAATCTTGTCCTCTCTAGGAGGAGTAAATAATTTCTCATGTGGAATTCTGCCAATCTTTAGAGGCCAGTTTTAATCTTCACACCCAAAACTATTAGCTGAAAATTACATGATTTCGAAAAGCTATATATATATAAACTATTGAAAATTAGAATTGTAAGCTCGTGCGGTGTTTGCTTAAGCAAAAGGAATTAAGGCGTGTAATGATTTATCACTTAATTACTGATACTTTAGGGCGTTAGTAAAGCTATTAAACTTTACGAAGGGAAAATAAAATACTCACGTTCATGTTAAACGCTTAAGAAATTTATGCATTCATTGGAAATAAAGGTAATTCTTGGGGGGGGGGGGGGGGGTTTATTTTTCTTGCAGGCCTCTCCCTCTCCATTGTAAAATACTCAAGAGGCCATCTTTTAATTTTTCATGCGAAAAGAGTACAGTCAAATTTGGATTTTAATTAAATCAGTTTTTTGAAAAGAAGAGGTTTCATTGATGTAATATTTTGATATTATGGTTAACTTATTATGATTTCCTTATAAATTTAAGGAAAATAAAGAAACAATCAAGCTCATAAGACAAAGTAAACGATATCAATATAATTTCGAAATATTAGTAAAGGCAACTCAGTTTTCTTGAAATATAAGAAAAACATATATTTCACTTCATGGAAAGATAATTGAAATTTATATGATCCTTCTGTTCTTTAGATGCTTCGTATGATATCCATGTTGTTGTAGTGCAGTTCATTGTCCAATATCCACTACGTATAGTGCGCATAATATTTCTCTTGTTCCATTTTTATATACCTGTGGCGGTGGGATATCTATATAAACTAGTACCAAACATCACGCTAAGACGATCGTTTTGGCGTGATCTATAAAGTACTTGCGTACGGAACGGAAGGTACTTAGATCGAATCTTCCTCCTTCATTGGTGACCCTGGCCGTGCAAAAGAACCACACTCTTCACGCGTGGAAGTTTTGGCGTCATCTATCCACCGCAAAAGCAACTAAGCCGTCAGACACAAATGACGCAATCAAGACGGCATACTAAGCCTTCTCACACAAAGGACGCAATTCTCAAGCCGTCACGCACGAATGATGTAACCCACCAAGTGACAAGTGACACAACTCCTTACAGGCTCGCCACGAATATGGTATCGTTCGTTCGCCTATTTGCCGAATCACTGGTATGGGGGTATGTGGCAGTGTGATATCTATATAAACTAGTAACCAACATCACGCGAAGATGATCGTTTTGGCGTGGTTGATAAAGTACTTGCGTACTTTGCGTATCGAATCTTCCCTCCTTCATACCGTTATTCTACACCATCGTGCTATTTCCGATTGAGTACGGTGGAAGGAAGAATAGCATTAGCTTTATATGAAAACTAGTTAAATTTCAGTGATTCTTTTCAGCAACTTGATGAATTGAAAATAATATATTTCGCCAATATTAAGCAAATTTCTAACGAGCTATTCATTTTAAGTTACAGAAGAATCTTTTAAAGATATATTAATACAATATTATATTACACAGACGACGAAAATATGTAGTACAAATGGCTATTTCAGATTTGTTTGAAATTTATCAATGAAGTGAATCAGATATTTAAATTTATCAGTCGACAATTATTTAATTTCTTCAATTTCTCTTTATTAAATGTTAGACTTCTTGCTGAAAAATATTAAAAATTATTTTATGTTACGAAAAAACCATACTCGTACACACACTCACTTATACTGAAATCTCCGTAACTATTAGATCTATAGATGTAAAATTTGGCAGGCATGTTCCTTTGATTCAGAAGAATTCTGCTAAGAAGGGATTTTTTCGAAGCGACTTGCTTATGGGTACTGTACAGAATTTTTTCTTTCTGGATCATTACATCTACAGATTTGAAACCTCGCAAGAATTTTTTTTTTATTGAGTAGAGAATTGCTGAAGAAAGTTTTTCAGAAATTCACTCCCAACGAGTTAAGGGGCATTATGGATAAAAAAAAAAATCCCGTTTTTCATAAATCAGACATACACATTTGAAATCTAATAAGCAAGTTGTATGCTTTAGGCTAGTCGACTGTTAAAGGGACATTATAAAGAAAATTTTCAATTTTTTTTTGAACTATTACACTAGCAAGCATGAAATTTGGCAAATAGATATCCTCCGAACTGTAAGAATGTATTTTGAGGAAACCAATTATCAAGTGTGCTTTCAGGGGGTTACGGGGGTGTTAAAGACTAAAAAAAATCTGTTTTAATAACTAAATCTATAAACTTGAAATTTGGCAAGCATGTTTCTTTTGTTGTTGAAGATAGACTGAAAATGAGGTTTGTGAAAATCGAGTTCTAGAGTGGGCTACAGGGTCGAATATGACAAATAAAAATCTGTCTTTGAAATTTATTTGCTATTCTTTTTAAATCAAGAGGACAGGGCTATATTTTTACAATACGATTGAGGACTTAATGCAACAATTTAGATAAACATAACTTAAAAAGACTATTTAGTCTTGCAGTACAATAATATACCTTGCGAAGCGGATGGGTGACAGCTAGTTGAATATATTATTTGATTATTTTGCCGAGCAAAAGATAAATTTTATTATTCAACACACGATTATAATCTAACTTTATAGATTAAATTATGCAATGAACAATTAAATGAAGAAATATTGATTAAAAATTTTTAAGCGGTGATTTTTAGTATGAGATTTAATTATTTAAAGAAATAAATGAATGTGTATGAAAAAAATTCTTTTCATATTTTAAATACCCAGAAAATATTTCAACTTCTTTTACAAATTTCTGCTGTAAACAAAAACTGTGTAACAGAGCCATTTGGAATGAATTAATAATCTTTTTTTGGAAATTCAAGTAATATAATAGATTGCAAGAAATGTATTAGATATGCTTCTACCAAGATCGATAGCAATGAAGAAGAGTTTATGTTTATTTTAAAATTGGTAATTTTCAATAAGAATCCCAATTCTGCGCGACTTGTAAGGAAATCAGATTATATTTCGGATGGAGGGAAACGCAGAAATTCATTCGAAATGATAATGAAGGTTACAGATGCTGTTCACATAATAAAAGTTAGTAAAAGCTGTTCAAATCGGATTGTGAAAATGTCTCGCATGTTGGAGAAGCTTCATCCCGTTTCATTCAAGCAGAAAATTAATAGACGTCGGAAAGGACTCTCATTTTATATATCTATGATTTCACTGTATTAAATTTTCCTTTCGAAGCATCTCCTTTTAATAAATCCTTTTCAAAAGTGCATTTGAATTTTTTGATCTTCACCGAATATATTTATCATATTTATAATATCTTGGGTTTTAATTAAAAAGGCTTGTCTCTTCTCAGAATCGAGAGTTAAAGATCTTTTAATTTAAAACATATATTTTATCAGTGAAATATTATGCCCTTTTGAATTCTGATGCACTTGATGATGATTTAAAAATCCTTCTTTGACTG
>BMAV01007808.1:266903-280589 GCA_019973955.1 Trichonephila inaurata madagascariensis
TTTTTTTATTTTTGAGGTTTTTAGATCCTCATCACGTAACTAGATATCAAAATTTTGAGATTCCTCAACAAAACCGTAGTTTAACTATTACGGTGGAATATTTAATTGATTGTTAGTAATGGGATACTTTGAGATATACATCATGTATATTGTTTTATGTATTAAATAAGTTTTTAATAAACATTTTGGAGAAGTTTTAAGCTTGACATCGAAAATATTTGATCAATGTCAATTCCATTTAGAGCGAAAGCAAGTTTTTGTACTTAATGTCTCATTAAACTTATAACAAAATCTAACAAATATATATAAATAGAAACCTCTTTTTTAAATTTTATTTTCCACTCTATTCCATTTGTATAAGGCAATGAAGGTTTGTTCTTTCGAAAGTAATAGCCCCCCCCCAAACAATTTTTTTTATCTTTTACTAATAAGTAAATTATATGTTAGTTGTTTTGTTAAAGTCTTTTAAAAATTGCAAATATGGATCATATAAATATTTTTATTGTCTAAAGTTCACTAAAAATTTATGAATAATAAAAGAGTGAATTATATAATACATAAGTTTTCAGAGTACTAAAGTTCAAATTACTTTACTTTACGCTTATAAATGAAACACAATTTCATAATATTCATGTATATGTATCATATTTTTAAATGGTGTTGTAGTAAGAAGTATATATGTATATACTTTTGAAAAAAAAAATATGTTTGTGTTGTAAACTATCAGTAAAGCTCAAAATGAGGCAACAGAGTTACTATTTTAATATATTATTGTTTTAAAGAATCAATTCTGGATAAACATACAGGAAGTCTTTTGAATATAATTTTTGACAAATCTAATAATTAAAAAATAAAATTATTGGTACTCCTTAATATAGTAAAAATACACAAAAACTATTTCTTTACGTCTATACATAAATTTTACATTAAAATTATCGTGACATTTCCTAAATCACGGCACAGCATTTGAATCATAAAAAGACTTATTTATCAAAAAATATTTTTTGAAATAAAAGGAAGTAAAAAAAATATAGAATTATTTATAAAGTGGTATTTTGAAATGCAAACTCGAAGAAAATGGTTTAAAATATGTATTGGAAGTTTTATAAAATATAGATGAATGAATTTCAGTCTTTTTCTGCTTATCGGATGGACATTTCTGTTTTCTTTTTATATATTCATTTTCAACGAAACAAACTTTCGATCCAAAACACACTTTATGTTTCAATGCATCTGAAATTTTAGTTCGCAAAATTGGCTTTATTTCCTAGCATTTTCCATACGTTGCCAATTCCTCCGATATAAAAAGTTGCAGAAAAGGAAAGTAAGTTACATAATACAATTTCTTAAAGGCATTTTGTAGAAAATTCTATTTCAACTTAATTTTGCATTTTGTTAGTAAATCGGTGATATCTCTTTCTTGCGTAGAAAAATTATTTAAAAAAAAAACGAATTCTATTTCCTTTTTTCAGATCAAATAAAATATTCAATACAATTCTATATATTCCGATACGCAAATAAGATAGAAATTTGATAACTCAATCTAAAGTATTCTTTTAAATAGTAAAAATTTAGTCGCAAGACCAGTTTGTATACTGCATACCATAAAATATTTTTACTTTGTTTATTTATCATTCATAAGTAAATAACTTAGGGAAGTTCTGTTTTACTATAAAATCTAATGCACGAAAGTCAAGGTGAATTTATTCACTGAAAGGTTTGGAGACATTCGACAAATATGGAATGACTAAAGTTAAATATCTGTATTTAAAATATTTTAAAAATAAACATTTTCTACTGAAATATTTCTTAGAATCTCTTCAGATTTATTTTCAATGTTTTTTAAAAAAAGTGAAAATATATGTAGCTAACATATTGTGTAATGTACATAAAGATTTCATGAAATCGATATTTTGACATTTCAGCTTATTTAAACGAAGATATTATATCTATTTTGAGAACGTGCTTCACTTCTGATGCATACTTTCCTTGATGAACTTTTCTTTTTTTTTTCATTTTATCAATTTTTTATAAATTTAGAAATATCAGTTCGAAGTAATATTCGATGAACAAATTTCCTAAGATGACATGAAAACAAAAAACAAAATTTGATATAAAATGCAAGTTGTTATTGCATGAATAAATAAATTACACACACGCAAAAACACATTTTCAGTTAATTAATTCTGTATGGTGGAAATAATTAACTGGAACTCTGTAATTTTGGAAAATAAATATCTCTTAAAAGACATACTCATACATACTTAACTGTTTAGATCAAAGATTATGCGTTTCAACATATTATGTACTTTATACTACGATTGTTTTTGTTTATACAAATCTATTATTCGGAAATGATTTAAAAGTAAAGACGAAATTATTTAAGTCTTCTCTCTCGTAATGCATTAGAACATTTTATGCGCATTGTACTTATTCATGAAAATGATAGTTAAAAATAAAGATCTAAATTATGCTGCAGAAAAATACACCATCATCAAGAAAAATAAATGTAAATGATTGGAAACTTGGCAGAAATGCAAAATAAGTTAAAGTATATAAACTATACATTACTCCTCAATAAGAGTAAAATTGTCTATTGCGTTCGTAATAATAAAAATTAAGTTTTTGTAAAAATAGGTTAATTTTTATATTCAAATTTTTCTGTTACTAATACACCTAATACTTTTCCCAAAAAATAAATTAAGTAATAATAACTTTAGTTTGCTTAAAAAATATTACATCATTTAAATTTTATAAAAAATTGATTTTTTTGTCACATATTTCAATTGATCCCACTCACTCCAAATGAACATTTCCCTAAGTTAACGTAATAAAGATTACTACTCTAAGGCTCAGTTAAATTTCATTTCAATTTAATTATTAAACAAATTAAAATAAATTATTTAAAACTTACAATGGTTGATTCAGGAAAATTTTGGGTTCCTATTCTAAATTGCTTGCAAATTTTTATAATTATGCATTTCAGAAAATTAGTTCAGAATTTTCCTTTAATTAAAAGAGAACTGAATTATCAGAAATGCTCTTAAATCATTTATATTCATGCATAATCCTTATTTTTATTACTATTTATATGTTACTTTTTTTAATTTTGAAATAATGAAATTCTTTTCTTTATAAAAGTTTATAAAAGTGGAGGAAATATATCTTGTGAATGTGAGTATGGAATAACATTCGAGACATAAGTAACATGAGAATGTAGTTTGCTAAATATATTTTTGTATCATAAGACTAAGTGTATAATAATATTGTTTATTATATAAATTTTTATAGAATAAAATCAACTGCGAGTACAAAGGTAAAATGTTTTTTTTTAAAAATATTGTTTTTATAAAAACTTTTGAATGAAATTGAACCTACAACCTACTATTCTTTGTGGTTTATTTATTTTGTGAATTCAATTTAATGAACGGGCATTTAAAATGCACCATTTCATTACAAAAACCACAACTATTAGCCAAAACAAAATTTATCTAGATAATTATGTACACAAATAAAATTGTTCAAAAATATGTCACAGAGAATAAAATAAAATTCAAGCTCTGACTCGCTCAAAAATACATTGCCTCAAAAATATTTCTGATAAATGATTATATAGCTACACTCTGTATAAGCAAATGTTTTAATAAGAGTACAATTATGCCAACGTAAATTTTTTTTTTTGACTTTTTTAACACAGATGATTAAATCAAATAAATGTTAGTTTCAAGAATATTAAAACTCATCAAGCTGCTATTAACTAATAAGATTTGAAAAATTTCTTGGAGACTGCATTTGGCCGTCTCCTTCAAGAGCTTTTATTATATTTTATGAATAATGATGTGAAAATAATATTTGCAAAACCTGAATAATGTTTAACCCTTTATCTATCGACGGAACTTATAAGTAGCTCTCACTTTAAAATTGCATAGAATAGCCATTTTTGCGAATACCCTGACGATACTTAGCAGGAATATTCTTTTAAATCCACTCTTCCAAGATGTAGGGTAGCACAGGTTCTATGATGAGTATTTTAGAGGGAAAGGCGAATAGTTTTATTGTAGAAATTGCTTTTTCAGTTGACAGAGCGTTTTCAGCGGATTGCGAAGATTGTCATTTTTGAGCCAAATAAATAGTTAATGTCAAAAGGTAAGTGTCTTATTTTTTTCATAGGATAATGAAGACTTAAGAAAACGATTTGACTATTAATTTTAAGTGATCAGTGTATACAATTAATTTTACAGTTGATTATCTTTAATTAATTAATTAGCTCTAAAATGGATTAAATTTCCCAAAGTTGAGTATTTTGTTTATGTATATCCCTTAATTTTCAATGTAGTGATTCAAAAAAAAATATTGCATGAAAAAAACTGCTGTAAATCATAATGCGTTAGATAAAGGGTTAATAAAATTACTAATCAACATGTATTTTATTTGAAACTCGTACCGACTGGTTCTTTAAGATTAAATGGATGTCTCTTAAGATTTATTTCAAATTGAAGGAAATAAAAATGAAGTTCAAGATTGAAATATAAAGAATCTTTTTTAATATAATTTGCTTTACAAAAAATGGATGAACCAAATTAACTATATTCAAAAATTACTGATTTAAAGACAGAAAATGAGAGCTGAATATCAAACTACAATTACCTTGATGAGTTACTAGGGAAACAAGACTAAAGTTAAAACTTCTATTAGAAACAACAGCTATGTTTGACGCAGTATATGTATCAAAAAATAACTCTTCAAGCTGAAGAAAAATATATAAAGTAATTACTTATACCGAACAGCGTAAAAGGAAAATTAACTCATTTCTGAGCAAGAGATTATCTCTGACAGGAATTTGCTGAAAATGAGCGGCAACAAATGAATATTTTAGGATTAAGTCTTAAATACTTATCGTCGTAAGAAATGAGAAACACAAGGGAAGCAAATTTCCTCAAAGGTTCATCGAGTTAATCTCCTTGATGACTCTTTGTAGAAACAATTTTGTTTGTACATTCCTCACCGTGGGCACTGCATCAATATTTGTTCAACAAGACACGTGGACTCGATGCTTTTTCCGGAAAGAATTCCTATCGCCAGATATTCAGTCATTTGGTTTCTTTCTACTCTCGCGCAGCAAGTACATGGGAGGGATGTGCAGACATTTTGTTTTTACTCTACAAGGATCACTTTTTAAGGACATTTTTAGAGTTTTGTGACATTGCTGCTTCCTTTATTTCAACTGAATAGTTATTTGAAAAGAATTTATTTACAAAAATTATCATTAAAGTCGAAAACACACTCACACACACACACACATTTCAAGATAAGGTTATCAATTTTAACAACTTGATAAGGTTAAATAATCAATAACAACAAAACAAACACACACACAGACACACAAATTTGTTATTGAATTTGTTTTTCGTTAAACTACAGTTCAGCTGCTTAAAATAAAATTGGGCTTAGAGGTTAAATAAAATGTTCTAAGACTTAATTATCGTGAAATTTTGAAATCATATTTGAATTTTTATAAACAGTATTCATATATTAAATATAAATAAAGATCTAAAAAAAAGATAAAGTTGTCTAATGAGCAGAATAATTTAACACTATATGAAGGGGAATGAAATGCTTAACGTGTTTGTGTTGTATGTGAGAGTGTACTTAAATTATTCCTTAAAATAAATTTTAAATTGAACTTCAGATATATTTGAGAGAATTTTTAATTTGCTTTTTATACGTTATTATATGCCTTAGCTTAAAATGGATTACACGAATACAAATCCGAAAAAAATTTTCTAATCTTAATCATTTTCAAAATTTTTTCAATCACTTTTTCATCGGCATTGAGATGATAAGCAATTAGAAATTAACTCTTCAAGTTCACAATACTATTTAAAAACTCTACATGAACTATGATAAGTATGTCCTGTCTTTTCTATTATTTTCAGAATTAAACTAAATAAAAAGATAATAGAAAATGAGAAATGAACGAAAAAAAGATTACTGTGACAAATGCTATAAACGTATTAAAAAGCCATGAGCATATATTGAAGTTGCCTCCTAAGGACATGCTTTGATCTTTTGAATCACTTTTCTCTAGCTTCTACAGATTGAATTATAGTCCTTAACAACATTAAAGTCTTATGTCTTAAAAGTACCCCTTTTTTACAGGGGCTGAGATTTTTTTTACTTTAAAAGGTTTTTCCGGAGGTACAGAAATTCCTACGCTAAAACATTTTTGCAAGAATTCTTTAACTCTCCATTCATTTGCTATTTTAATAAATAAGAAAATGATTTCTTCGAAAAAAAATGATATAATTCTTTTTTTTTTTTTTGGTGAAAGCAGGTGTGCTTATTATCTTTTGGAAGAAATATCTTTTTGGGAGTTGCTATGGTAACTGAACGGCCTGGAATTTGTTAAAGAGCGGTGCAGGAGAAAAAAAGGGACATTTTTTAACGAAAAGAAAATTAAATAAGACTGTACACCGCTGACCTCGTCTTTCCGGGGAATTGATTATGGGCTCAAGATTGAAAATGCCATTTTCATGGTTCTGGATAAGTTAAGAAAGTTTGAAAGTTTTCTATGATCCGCAAAGTTTTCTCATCAGAAAATTGGAAATAGATAATGCCCAGAACTATTTTTACCGAGAAAAATGAAAGGAAAAATGTACGTTTTGAGTATTTAAAAAAAATCATGTTAGCTTTCACTTTCAGAATTTCACGGTAAAATTGTCACACGCGTAATGGAAGAAGATAACTTATAAAACATAATTAAAGTTATAAGTCTGCTTATTTTCAATGGAGGAATTGAATAGCTTCGAATGTGGTGTATGTACAACGGAATCAAAGATTTAGAAATGAAGTTCTTTGAAATGCAAAAAGAAGTCACATTTAAAATGTTTTAAAATATTTATCTAAAAGGATGTTTTTTCTTCTAATGAGATCAATTGTTTTTACATGTTATCGGTTTTTAAGTTTAAAATACAACAATAAAAGTTAGTACTAAGAACAGTGTTTAACTTTGATGATAACTGTGTTATGATCTTTTTTAATTCACTGATTTTTTTACAGAAAGGAGAATAAAACCAAAATTGCTTTGGAATTGTAGAATTTTTAAGCAAATCGCATTTTTTTTCTAGAAATAAGGAATTACTGTCATTTATCATAAGCACATTGACAGAGCACACAAGTTTTAATTACTTATGCTTAAAAACTTCAAATAATAATCTTAATGAAACAAAATAATTATAAAATATATTCATGTTTTTCTCATGCATGTTTAGTTATTTTAGAATTGAGACATATAGAATGTAAAAATTTATATAGATGGACGAAAAAAAATAAAGTCTTTCTGAAACAAATTCCATGCATTCTAAAAATAATGAATTAACATAGTTTTCATGAGGAATTATTTCTACAGAGTTTGAAAATCCGATCTAGATGTATTTTAAGTTATAAATTCTGTGTTATTGTTACTTACAGCAAATAAGAATTTTCACAGTAACACTATACTTATATGGTGTCCATTGAGGAAAGAAAATTATTAATCTTAAATTGTACTAAAAATTAAATTCTGTAATAGAACGAAGGGATAGAGAAATAGTTTTGATAAATCAGACAAAAATTGTTGAGGAATATACAAGTTGTAGCGATTCTATTTTAAAAGGAATTATTTCCATGAATAATAACACTCCCAACACTATTCAATAAATAACAGCCCTATCAGCAGTTCCATTTTAAAATCATCTTTTCATAATTTTCAGATTCTTAAATTAAATTCAAAATATAAGACGAATCCGGTCGGTACATGATTCCATAATTTTTTAATCTACAAAATTTATTTAAAAAATTCCAGAAATTATAATGTTGAAGCCTTGAGCGTTATTAAATGTCATTCGAAAAGGAAATAAAACCCATTTCTCCTTTTATAAAAACTGTAAATATATATCAGGTAATGAATTAATGTAGTAGGAAATATATAAAATAAGGCATACTATGACATATTCATTATGCCTTCCTTTCTGCTAGACAAAAACTTTTGGATACCTTCAAACTATGGTTTAACAATGTTAGAATCATTCATTTAGTGCATGTTATACAAAAATAGGAAACCCATAAATGAAACATGAGAAAATATACCTCGTAATTCCCGTTGACTTGCCCTGTGTTCTTACATCCATTTCCCTGGTAACCTTAATAGATAGTCTTTGTTCTTCCATTATAGGACGCATGGTAGATGGAACCATTATTTTACTCACGCAAAGAACTCTGGGACTTCATTAAAGACACTCATTTTGATTGGCTAGGCTGACCAAAGTGTGGGGGAACATATGTTTCAGTCATGCTTCTATTGTTCGGTAGAAATCGAATTTTTTTAATACTTATAAGACTATGTTAAAATCAATCAATTTGTTTCTAAATATTTAATTCAAATAAATATAAATAGTGAATCTTGAGGAAAAATATGTTGCTTTTTAAGAGATTATAAGTTTTCTCGTTTTTTTTTTTCTTTTTTGGAAAAAAATTGAAATTTGTGAGTGTGTGTACGATTTATTAAAGTAATATAGTAATTAAAAACACTGTCAAGGAAGTTAATGCTTGTTAAATGTAACAAATATTTATTTTTAAATAAAGCACTTGAAACATATTTATACCGCTATTTATAAACTAAGAAGCAAATGCACATATAGTATAATAAATACATAACAATAATAATAAAGTGCATTTTGTTGAGTTTAATCTTTTTTGAAAATTTTATAATCAAAGTTCAAAGAAACTTTCAGTAATAGGAAAGGAAGGTCTCCAAATAAGCAGCTAATGAATAATGGGGATGAATAATTTTCAATCGATGCAACTTTTTAGGGTATTCAAGTAACAGAGTATATTAAACTTATTAAAGTATTTAAGTGACGGAACGTTGTAAAATTATCTCTAAGAAATATAAATAAGAAAAACTAATCATGAACAAATATTCTTTAATTTTTTTTACTGTTTAGTAGATAGTAGGAAGTTTGACGAGTAAAAGTTTTTTAGTTATTCAAATGAACATTTTAGAAGTTTTATGCCATATCCAACAAGAACATTATTGTATTTTAGTAGACTTCACGAATGCTATTGCTATGCGTACGCGACTAATTTAACAGTAAATAAATAGAGTACAGTATTTTTACATAATTAAATTGGGTAGGAATTATGAAAAAAAAATTTGTTTTTAATAAAAATGAATGTGATTTTAGAAAAAACTATTTTTTTCGTAAAATAGACAAAAATAAAATCTTAATTTTATATATTATTATATGTTCAATAATATGACAGTAACTTGTGTTTAAATAGTTTCTTATGTAATTAAAATATCAGAAAAGAAGGCATATAAATATTTAAAGGAGAAACATAAATAATTAAAAAAAAGAAGAATCTCATTCAGTTAAATTCGAAATTTTGAGGACAAGAAGGTTTTAAAAAATATGTAAAAAAAATATGTTCATTCACATAATGAAAAAAAAATATTTAAAAGATACGATTTTCGCTGGATTTGCTTTGAAAGGAAGGGTACAATGTTTAAGAATGTTATTCATGAGAAGTCTCGCCTTTTTTTTAATTTTTATTTCAGAAACTGTTTGCTCTCTGATCTGCTTTCATTTTTGAAACCAACTGATACGAGAAAAGTTACGAAATCCGGAAAGGTTTTCTTGTCCTCCAAAGAAAAATAAATTTTAAACAGATATTTTTTCTCTTCCCACTAGATTACTGTCTTTTTTATTTCCTCATGAAATTTTATTACCAAGGAATGCTTTTAGGCCATGAATTATGCAATGCTTACAATAACATTGAACTTTTTAGGCTACTTTTTAGTTCAGAAGCTGATAGTTTTATTGCTTCGGAACAGAAAAGTTAGACTTTACACCGAATTCTATAACTGAATCTACCCTAAAATGATATCTTAAGTCACACAAAATGAGTTTTCTAAATAATTATTTATAATGGGCAAAATAAACTTTTAGGAGGAATAAAATAATGTATTTTGTTTTCAATTATTTGTGACAAATTTGTGATTTAATCAAAACATTTCTTGATTTGAAATACATTCGGACCTCTATTTAACAAAGTCGCTAAATCCCGAAAAAAAGTTCGTTATATGGAAAATCCATTATATAGAGGTTCATCTTTCAATATACTTTATAAACCACATAAAACAAAATTTTAAATTCGTAAACAATATATATTAAAAAAGTAATTATTCACACCTTTTTGTTAATTAATTTCTATTTCTTTTATACATATTTTACCCATAAAAAGAAGAAAAACCGAAGAGAAAACAAGAAAAAGAATGTTGAGGAATACACTGTATTTTCAACATTAACGAAATAATCTTATATTAAAATTAATGAATTTTAAGGATATTTTCTAATTTAAAGTAAGTAAGTATTTTTAAACATGCATTATTTTATAACTAAACCACAAAAACGTGTTAAAAGAGAGAATAGCTTGAAATATTCAGAAATACTTTAAAAATACTGAGACAAAAAAATTGAATCAAGAGAAAAAGTTCGTTGTATACAAAATGCACTTCGCTATAGGGAGGTTATTTTACGAAGAAAATTGTGAAATGTTCCTGGTTCCAGAAAAAAGTTCGCAATATAGAGGTTCGTAATACGGAGGTTCGACTGTAATTACGCAGAGTTAATATCATAATTAAACTTTTAAGAGCTGGATATTTTTGTGTATAATTTTCATTACAATGTATAGAAATTTTGAAAAATAAACATAAATAATAGAAGAAGAATAGAGATCGAATAGAGAATAGAAATAGAATAGAGAAGCGTTAAGCAAAGAAAATGCAATTGAAACAAAATACAGAACAAATTTGTCATTATTTTCAGAAGGATGTTCTTAACTCCTTTTGAATATGCTAAATTATGAAAAGAGATTACATTTCTTGCGAACAGTTGGAATCCCTTGATGCATTTGTAAATTTTAAATAATCGTTTTACACAAAGTTTCTTACATTTTAATATTTAATGCATTTCATATTATCTGAGGACGAAAACTAGAAGAAAGACAGATTTTTAGATTGAATGTTGAAATTTCCTGAAATCTGTCTGTAACCGAAATGAAAATTAGAATGCCCAATGCTTAGCATTTTGACATGCCTCTTTTGAGGACAGATAGGGCGAAGAATATTAATGATTCACAATTGTGTAAACATGCAATTAGGAATTCTTCGTGCACGGTGAAGCAGAGAAGTCTCCTCGAATTTTAACTAGCTTCAGGAAATTGCCTGAGGTTTTTAAATTTCAGTACTGCATTAATTTGTATAAATCTCTCTGAAAATAGATATTAATTTAGAGGTGCAAAGGAACCCTAATTTCCAACCTTTGAGTCAGGCTGTGTAAAACAACTCATAAAATAACAGAAATAGAAATATTTTTTTTAAAAAAAATTATTTGTTAAATATTTTTAAAAAAATATTTTTTTAAATTAAATTTTCGATCTTGTGGACTTGAAATATTGCACACTATACTCAGATTAAAAATTTCTCACTCAACGTAGATGAAAAAGTGAGATTAAAGATATGATTATACACACATTCTTTCCTTATTTAAGTTACCTTTTGGATTAATGAAAACGTGTTTTAAAATTAGCATTTAATAAAACAATTTATAATTCATAAATTAGTGAAAAACGCACTTTTGAAGCAAATGGGATGGAATACTCTGAGATGGATGGTAAATAGTAAATCATATTACGCACGAATATTCAGCACAGCCAAGTGGTAATTAGAACACCTGCTTTAAAGTTTTATAAACAAACACGCGGAATGTTGTGCTTCTCAGCGAAAGGAAGAGAAGAATCTAACTGCAGAAGCTGGTGGTCTGAGGAATCCATCACATTAAAGTTTAATTAATACGGAACTCGTTACTTTGTATGGGTATTACATGTATTTAAGACAACCAGGAAAACAAAAACTTGAAGGTATCATAAATAGAACTTGTAGTTCCTTTACCATATTATACAGTTCGACTATCCCTAATCAAAGAAAAAACCCTTCATTTTAAATTCAAACGCAAAAACAATTATATGTTTAATTTTTGTATACACAACATGATTTTATAGAGGAAATTCTGTTAAGGGGCTGTTCGAAAAAAATTTCGTAAAAGGAAAAACCGAATTAATTGTTTTACAGTCTTACTTTTCTTTAATTTGGTTTTAATGCATACCAGAAATCCTTTGCCATGGCGTGCAATGGCATCCTATACCCTTATGCCATGTTAACGAGCAGTATAATATTGAACAACAGAATCGGATTGGCTCTAGTTTGGTTTCAGATGCACTTATCCAGTGATTAATACCATAAAACAAATTAGAGACTCATAACTGAACACCATCCGAAGCTATTCTATCATTCAAGTGTCTCCGAACCGACAACATTACAACTTTTAACATCCGAATATTCGAGTAGTCTTTTTAAAGGGCAGTTTATGCGCAAATTGCTTTCAATTAATCTTAGGAAAACTGTTCTCTCAGACATCGGAGCAACCAAAGGACTCTGTACAACGGAAGAGTGCAGAGAATAGAGGTTTATAGCGACACCTCCGTATTCCTTGAGGGGGGGGGGCGACGATTTATATTTTCTTCAATCCATCTGGTCCAAATTATATCTATAATAGAGGAGTTTCAGAAGAGACACGATTGTAAGACCAAACAGCTTAAGTATGCCTACAATGTGAGCCAACGAAAAATTGTCCGATTGTCAAAACTAACGTTGGTGCTGTCATTGTTTATTTTTATTTTTGAAATGCAGACCTTCACAAAATTCTTGATTCCTTAGGCTTAGGCGATACAAAGAAGTAACTGCTCATGCATCCAATGTTTCCTTCCCTTTTATTCAGTGCTATAACCATATTGTTATCTTGCATTTCAAATTATTTGCACAATTTCCAAACTTTGCATATTTTAGGATAAATTCGTCAAGTAGCCGAATTTTCTATGTCGCCCAGTATATATTCGTGTATCAGTACATAAAAATGTTTTTGAGTAAACAACTTTATGTAAAAGAAAAAGTCATAGATATATTTTTAGAATCTATTATCGGTATATATATATATATATATATTAATTTATAAAAATAAACCCTCCTAGGTAAAATGCAAATAAAACTTTTTTGACGGTATACCAATTCATATCTACGCGCTTTATAACTAACCAGAATGAATATAACTGAAAAACATACATTTCGCAAATATTTTATTCCCTTTCTGTATTTTTGAATTAGAGTTTCATTGGGAAGTTAAACGAGTTAGTGTTATTGAAGCCAAAAAAAAGATCATAAACTGAGCATTAGACTTTAATTAGATAAAAGTCTTTATATATATATATATATATATATAACCACATTTATATATATATTTTTATATATATTATCTTATGCAATGTTTATAACACTGCAGCATCCATTTTATAATTTTTAATCTCGGTTTCTCATATGTCCTTCATTGTATATATATAATACATGAATGAAATACATGGTGCAAAAGGATATTCTACTAAGATAGGATAATAACAGAATTCACAAGAATCTGAGGTATTGAGCTATTAAAATTTGTAAAGACCGAAACAAACATTGGACTAACATGGAGAACTCTTAATATACATATGTATAATTTTCTCCTCTCAGGTATATGTTTCAAAAATTTAGAT
>BMAV01007808.1:300895-326602 GCA_019973955.1 Trichonephila inaurata madagascariensis
CACTAATTGCATTGTGCTGTCAGAATCGACTTCCCATGCTGCCAAATAAATTGTTTAAGCTCCTAAAATGTAATCGAAGACCAGACACGGAGAAACCTTGTTCCAGTTCGCGTGAAGACCTTGGAGAAGGATTTGAAGCATCAAAGCAGTTGGCAAGGTAGTGCTAAATACTCTCTTCATACCGCATTCCTCGAGATAATCTTCAACAAGCAGACCTAGTAAGGGCACGTATTATCGTCATTAAAAATGATTTCATTGCTAATGATAGCGATATATGGACGAATATATCGATTATTGCTCTTACTTAAATATCTCGCGTCACTCAGAGTTCCTCTAAGGAAGACACATGCAAGCTAATGTTACCACCGATAGAGATCACTCTCAAACTATGATGCCTCCACTTCTGTAAATGTGTCTTTCACCAATGTTGGATTGATTGTATCTGTGAGTTTTTCTCTTCAGATCAGCAGACACCTTGAGTCACTAGATGAACATGAAATCGTCTGTGAAAAGAAAATAAGTCTATTTCTGTCTTATACAGGAATTATGTTCTCTCGCCAAATGAAAATGGGAACAACTCTTTTGTCAATTCAGAGAGACACGTGCAACAGACGATCTTGCATAGAGACCTGCATTGTAAAGGCATCTTAGCACTCTAGTAGAGGAGTTTCTTGTTTCTGAGGCAATAGAATGATCAACAACGAGCTGAAGCTCTGTAGTTCATCCCCTCTTTCACGCCGAAATAATTTAGAAAATGGTCTTCTGAAGGTATTGTACCACGTGGGAGACTTGAAATATGACATATAGACGCATAACTTAGATTTAAATAAAATCTACAGTTGTTGGACGATACTGCGATACACATTGTGACGAAGTTCTGGATACTGTCAAAGACAATTACTGAATATAAGGCACCATGCACAAGACGTATACGTGAAGTTTGATTTTTGCACATATTCTACTTTTATACAAATGCCCATATCTTTTATATAAAAGTGATGGTTATGCTTTTTTTTAATACGCTTTCCACAAGTCCATTGCTGTCATTTATATAAACTCTGAATTCTATTGTTACTGCCATTGTTTTGTTTGTGATCATCGGGAAAAAATATTCAACTTTTGGAAGCTAGTGTAGTTGAACTTAATTAAAAAAAAATTTTAAGAATAATATTTTGCATTTTTTTTTATTTACTGTTAAAAATGAATTTACTCAACAGCATAGAACAGCTTTACGGAATCGTGTGTTTCACTTCATGTACTTTTCTACAGAAAGTGAATCAAATAACTTCAGTGGAAACGCTTGAAATTCTTTCACCAAATGTAATTTAGACCATATTACTTGCCCTTGCGAAGTGAAAAAGCACAGTGAACCGAAAATGGGTGAGTTTTCTCCTGAAAGACGACTCTTTACTTGTTTCAAATCTCTCAGGAGAGTGAATAAAACAATTTTGTGGATTAGAATAAGGTAAGTTGTAACAGAAGAAGTTTGAGATTTGAAGTTATCAGAAAAATACTCAAGCCTGGGGATTCGAGCAAATTGCTTTGAAGAGGGGAAGCAATTTTAGAGTTAACCATTGTTCTAAAATATTTTTAAGGAATGTAATTTTACATTAAAGTGACTATGTATTATTTCTGTTATTATATATAAGAGTATGAAAATAAATATTTAGAAACTACTCGACAACCAAATCATGAATTGAATTTCTTTTTACAGAGAATTTGCACTATAATTTTTTCATGCGTATCTTCAATTTATTTTGAGCTAGAAAAAAAAAATGAAATCTACTTTCATGGCATGTTGTATTATTTAGATACAGTTGATTTCTTTTAATTATTTGGTGATCATTTTAATTAAGCATAGTATCCTCCATTTTTGTTTTGTGACTTAGAATTTGTTTATGTCTATATATTTCAGTGTGTGTAATGATTCACAGTTTCCATTATCTTTAGGAATATTTTCTGTAATTTTGTATAATCCTGATATATCCAAGATCGCTCACGAAAATTGATTCTCTTTGTTTTAATCACCTAACAGAAAATACAACTTTCAATGCTAATTATCTTTTATAAAGTGCCTCTTCGTCAAATTTTCCTGTGGAGAGATTTGATATTGTATAAACCATCGGATTTTAACAAACAGTTTGATAAAACCCGGAAATTATGTGAGTAAAAAAATTCTCGAATTACCGGTACAAGAGTATATTTTAACTGAGATCCTTTGGAATCAAATGAACACTTCTATGTATCGCAAGTTTTGCGCATGTGTTTGATTGCTGCTTTTATGTAAACCAAATGGTACTCTTCTTTGTATAATGTATCGTCAGGGATCTAAAGAGATTCATACTTTTAATTAACACCTCTGTAAATAATTACGACTAATTTAAATTTAAATGGATTTAAAGACTTTTGAAGTATTAAATGTCACATACTCTTAAGCAACTTTTCGGATTATGCCTTAGTTCCGAAAAAAATCAACTGGGTAACATGAAATTCACACTACAGGCGCAATGTAGTACTTAAAGGCTGTTGAAAGCACAGTATTCAAGAAATGCATTGCATACTACATTATTAAGCAAAGAAGAACAAGGCTTTTTTAATGTAAAAATGCTAGTAAAATCCTTGTAGGGTCATGAACAACAAATTAAAGCCCCTTAGAAAGGAATATGACTTCTGAGACTGTAATGCTTTCGTGGCACCATCTGTTCCTATTGAATACAAAATGATCCAACTGCTTTTGAGTTAAGATTTGAACATTACCCAGAGAATCTGTTTCAGATGACTGTTGTTTTCTGGATTAGCGCGGTTCTTAAACTTTTGATCCTCATGAACCCTCTTTATGTATCAGCCTGACATCGCGGATTCCAAAGTTTTGAACACCCATCCTTTTGACAACAAACCCACAGCTGAGTAATTTAAAGGTTCCACAATAGTCCTAAGACTGCTTCTGCTACTTAAGCAGACTCATATAACATCTCTTCTTTCCTTTTAGAAAAAGGTAAACTTCTAATTAAAATTCTAACAAAAACTAAATTAATATTCTAGATCGAAATACATGATCTAGTAGTTTTCTCATTGAGAACAATTTAGTGATCTAGTCTAGAATGACACATCTTTCAATTTTTCCACGAGGTTTTTCAAAAAGTCTGAGAAAAAGGATAATGTTAACATCAAATAAGAAATCTTCGCAGACTCCTAGATAGGCGCTAGGGACCCCAAGTCCATGGACTACAGTTTAAGAACCGCTGATATGGAGAATAGAATTTTTCTACCAGGGATCTTCTCAAAGCATCTCACGTATGTTCTGTAAGATTTAGATCAGGGTAGCACGCTGGTCAATCCATTTTGCATAGATCATGCACGTTCAACTCTTCTGAAAGCCGTACGCGCGTGACTTCCATTAAACAAAGTATGCACTGCATCTATTGCTGTGGAGTCCGCATCTTTACTAATGAAGTCAGTGTAACAAGTTTATCGTCCGCGATTGCCGAATAATGGGCGCACGTGTAGCGGATCGAACTAGAACCTAGAAAATCGTGGATGGGTTTTTATTCCAGGAATGAACAGTTTATTACATTCTGATGGGTTGTTTCGTAATAATAAGCCATAACTTTTGAATACTTTAAGCCCGGACACTCTTTGTATATATATATATATGTCGCAGGAAAATGATGAAATTAGGAATCTCATCAAATCCCTAAGGGAGATGATCACTTGACGGTAGTTGTTAAAATAAAGTCTCTTCAAGGTGATTTCCCTGATAAAAGTAAGGGATTTGAACGAATCCCTGAGTTGTTTCAGTGAAATGATGAAATAATATTGTCAAGAGTTCAAAAGTGTTTATTTTACAAATAGGGTGCATTATTAAACGTAGAAGTAAGTAATACAACAATAGTCAATGAAATAAAAATTATTTATTCCAAACTAATTAACAAATAATTAGAAAATTAGGCTGGTAGTTTTAGACGGATAACATCTTTCCTCTCGGTTGCTTACGCACTAAAATATCAATCCCTATGTTAATCCATTGGTGCCATTTTTTTGAAGATATGGGGTTGATATTCAAGGGATCGATAGTGCTACCTGTATGGTTAGTACAGATAGCACAGATAGTAGTTTGCCTGTATGATCGACCCCCCCAGGTGTCTCCCCCTCCCTGTATTGCATTTTACCAATACAAATCCTGACTAGTTCATTTTATCATTTCAATGAAACAGTTCAAGGATTTGATAAAATTACTTACTTTCATCAGGGAAATTACCTTGAAGAGACGTTATTTTATCATCTACCGTCAAGTGATCATCTCCCTTTGGGATTTGATGAAATTCCTAATTTCGCCATTTCCCTGCGACATATATAATATATGCATTGTATTATAAATATATATAATAAATTCTAAGACATTTATTTAAAATGTAGAAAATTGAACCATTTTTACATAGGCTAAAAGAAGAGTCAGTCAAAAACAAACCCTATACAACGCTGCATTAAATATATTTCTAATTGTAACATAACATCGCATTTTATAGATATTACTCTGTAATAAAAACCATGTAGAGCATGATTCGAAGCTTTCTTTTTACATTTCCATAATCAAATTAATCAGGAAAAACACTTGGAGGAATCGTAAGCGATCCTCAGTCGAGCTAAGCTGAATAATGTTGGACGCAAGAAAGAGCAGAAATATCTGGCATCTTTTTTTGTTGCTGTTGTTGTTGGTTCACTGTTTGAAGTCTCCAGAACGAATTCCGAACCTTCTTTGAAATTTCAGAAGCTGTACCCAAAACATATTAATTTACCTCTCATTAAAATAAATACTATTAGTTATTTAATCGAGACTTATATCTTTAAATTATACAGCGTTTCTATTTAAATACTTTGATTCCTTTCAATTTTCAATGACTTTAAAATATTTTCTAAGCTTTGGCTTCACAAAATTCGTTAATCTGGTTTGACTATAAATATAAGGGAATTAAAATAACCGTACTTCCTGTTACTATTTATTACATATTCGAAGATGAACTCATTTTCTCTACAAAAGTTAATTATTAATTGAATATTATAAGGGTACAGAATTGTTTAGTGGATTAAAATATCTTCTTAATAAATTAATTCAGTTTTTGGCTCGTATACCTAATAGTTAAACTGAAATTTCGTGAGTCTATATAAAAATAATTATAAAAAATATATATTTTTCTCAGCTCTAATGTTATTTTAAAAGCATGATATACAATATTTGAATAATACATAAAAAATAGATAAATACTTATTGTCAATTATTAGGAAGAGAGTTTATATGCATACAGTCTATTTATCTTTCTGCCATTTAAAAATTGCTAAAGGTTCTACCAAATTTCAATGCTTTATTGGAAATTACTAAATTGTTATAGCTAAGGAAATTATAGTTTGACGTCAATGTTAGAATACAGGAAACACACTTTCTCATTATAGAGCAATCAATTCTTCTCATAATACAGGAAGATATTCTTGCAATTAAGTGGGGCTTAAACAATTAATTATACATTTCTAAGTACAGTCAGGGAAATCAAAGGACTTGAAATTTAATTATTCAGCTTGATCAATATTCTCCATTTCATTTAACTCAATTCACCCATACGAAATGAGATTCCCTTTTTGTAATTCAATATTAAAATAATTAGTTGAGAATATGTATGGGAAATCACTCAAATCTATCTTAAAATTTAATTTAAATTAAAACTGGCTGACTACGAACTAAGTTTTCTCCGAAATGACCATTGCGATTTGGTTAATCTTTTTTTATTATATTCTTTAATGATATATTATGTACATTAAAACTTATTTAATTTAAATTCTCTTTAAAAGTCAAATCATGACCTGATTACAAATTCTAACCAAGCAGACAAAAGTAGTGCAGAGATAGAGAATCTGTGAAAAGAATACTTAAAACGGGTTCTTTGTTAAGTTTTCAGTGTGTAGCATGGATCATGGAGACAGAAAGCAGTTGAATAAAATTTTATAACAAAGTTTTATCTCAGTCCAGATGTTCTTTTATGCATCGTTGTAGCATGTCATTATTGAAACAATATAAAATGCCATAAAATAGGCATTTTTATACCTTCTCAGATAATATTTGATCTTTCAAAACTCGTCAGATACAAAGTGTGGTTTGTCAAGTACATGTAAGAAAAGGATACATTAAATTTGTGTGTACCCTCAGAACGCTTAGATGCTCAAAATTGTAAGCACATATCGCACTTTACTGCAAGGAATAAGGATCATTATTAACCTTATGATATTCTTTCACAAATTTTAATAGCTGATATTACTCACTTTTATATTAAAATAATAAAAATATACAACATTAAGACTCAAACCTATAAATACCCATTGATATTTAATTGATGTACATTAAAGAATTATCGGCTCAAAATATATGATTATCTATAATGGTTGTTTAAATAAATGGAAAAAAATATAGAAGCCAAATAAAGAAAAAATACAGATGCCGTTTTTTGTAGGCAATTCTGAATTTTAATATATCAGGCATTCGACATAGTAACTAAGTTCGATAAAAATAAATCTAAAATGTTTCTCCCATCATCAGCCATCCGTTGCGTTAAGCGGGTTGAAACTAGTTCGAGAGAGAACGCTAATTCCTTTTAAGAATACTTCTTTGCGCAGTATATTCCATTAAGGTAGGGAAAGGAGATATATCTAAAACCTTTTCGAGAAGCATAACGCGAAAGGCACTTCATTTAGAACTCCATTCTTCAATTTTTTTTTTATATTATTCATTTTATTTCATTTCTACTGCAGAACTTCGAACGATGGACGATTCGTTTCGTAATCGAGAATTTGTCTGTCCGGTCATCCATCATACCGCCGGATGTTGTATTGCATTAACACGTTCTTTTCTCTCTCGACGGTGGAGTAGTTTCATAATTTATTAGAAATAAGTCCTTCCCATTGAATGGTTCTGTGATGTTTAAAAGGTTTCAACTAAGTTTCTTAAGAACTTTTCATAAAATGTTAAATTCAATATTCGAGATCTCAAGCGATTCGTTTAGTTAACATGAATCGCTTCGCTGAGCTTTGATTGAAAGAAATTGACTTAAAGAGTGAATGGAAATTCGTAATTAAAATAATTTTAATTGGAGGTAATTAGTTTCTCCTGTGACTTTAAAAGGTTCTGAAATGTCACTTCGAATTTCTCAATGAGCTTTTTTGATTCTTAAAATTTGTTTGAGGTACACTGAATTGAAGCTAATTATATCATCTTACGATAAATTTGAACGCAAACGTTTTTGTGATTCAAAATCATTTTGAGTGTCTTACATAAACATTACTCACCACATAGTATGAGTTTTGAAACGATTAATTCCATTCATTGATGAACTTCCCTAAAGCTACAAGAACGTTTAAATTAAGTTATATGTCTTATATACTTATAAATTGTACTATAAACAATAAGAAAAAATTTATTTGAGAGAGAAACCCTTTTCAATTTACATTACTTCATGCACATAAAAAATTTTCCCACCTTGCACTATAGAATTCTCATATTTGAAACCAATAAATGTTCCCCTTACGTCAATTTACCATTGAAAATTATGATGTAAATTTTTAAGGATTAAATGAACTTTTGAGCGTAAGATTAAGTGTAATCAGAAATCTTCGTAAATATAAATATTTAAAGGGAAATATTATTTATATGCATAAAAATAAGTAAATATTGTTTTAGAGAATAACTTTCTTGGCTGATTATAAACAGCAATTGTGCTCTTTTAAAAGGAAAAAAATTAAAGTTTTGGATGCAATACTATAAACTAAAATTTTTCTCTTAGAATTAATCTAAATGGATTTTATGTTATTTAAATAAAATACACGAAATAGCCTTTTTAAACTTGCAAATAATTTCAATGAATATTCAAATGAAAGCCTTACTATCCTATGGAAAACAATTAAAACGGCAATTACATGTTACAAGTTTTAATGAATAACTGAACAGAATGGTAAAAGGCCAACCAAATAAAGAAATAGTAGCGTACGAAATAAGTAACAACAAAGAGCTAGAAAAACTATAAAAGCGGTTTAATCTAAAAATGTTTTTCTGCTGCATTTGAATGCCAAAAATAATATATTACTTATTTAAAACATGTGCGAAAAATAAGAATAAGAATACAATTCTTTTCCACTGAAAGTTCTGGGTTAAATGTGTGTTTAGATAAAAGATGCTCTCGCAAATAATTAAAAGTAGGAAACAGTCAGCACATACATTTTTAAACATATGGATTGTTTCCAGAGAGATAATGCGGATAATTTAAACACAGGTTTTAACAAGAAGTACCTTCTGAGAATTCTCATTGTGTGATCTGTTGACAAGCAGCTTCACACGAAGTAGAACTCAGTTTTATCAGTCAACATTCGCTTTTTGTTATCAGAGCCTGCGTGTGAGAACTGATAAGGATAAGGTGAATGGCCCCGAAACCCCATTTCAATTAATGAACGTAAATTAAATGTTTTGGTAATACTTGAAGAATATCTCTCTATGGTCACTTCATATGATTTGAACAGAGAACCGAGCTTTTGTTTTATCAGCTTTCATTATCTTTGAATAATTCAAAGTTTTGCGTCATAAGTGCTTTGTCCTGATTTTCTGCTGATGATACTTGATGATGAAGTAGCAAAATATGGGAATTTCAAGGTGCTTTAATTTTATTTTATGTATAGATGCAAGAATTTATAAGCATTATTAATTTGAAAAGAAGCAAACACATTATTTCAACTATTTATTTACATTAGTGCTTAAACGTAATAGAATTGTCATATCGTCCTGGAAAAATAATTTATTCCTTGAGACAAATGTTATTTACCTTACACTAAACCAGATAAGAAGAAAAATGTAATAAGTATTTAATAGTTTTACCAAATATGACTTTTATTCAAAATCACTTATAGTGTTTTTGAATGTAAATAATACGGATTCTAATTTGCTTGCTAACTCTCAATTTATATTTATTTGATTATTTATATTTCGATAGTCTTGTCATGATTATTTATTGCTGTGCATTACTGCTAAATAAATAAGAAAAAAAAAGAGTACTTTTAGGAAAACTTTGGAACCTTTTGGATTTTTGTCAGAGAAAGGTAAGTGTCATAAGAGCAAATAAAACGTTCCAAATTTCAAAGTACATCATAAATTAAGTGGTAATAATTATAACTAGTTAAGGAAAGATGTTTGTGAATGAATGATAATTTCGATTTATCTATATTGTTATCTAGCATTTATATATTCATATGCACATATCTTGAAACAGAAATTTGCTTCAAATATATTTTCGTATATGGTTTGACATTTATTCAGTAAAAACTAGATCGACTTAAATATCGATGTTTTAAAATAAGGACAATGAATAAAATCCTTTATTTAAGTAATATTCAGAATTTATAAATTAACTTTGTATGTATTACCAGAATATATCACAAGGAACACATACTCAAAACACTGATTTGTTAACTTATTTTTGCATAGAGATTTCAGCAGAATCTTTATAAATAATACATATAAACACTTAAATTTCCATTTTAAATACACAAAATGTTTAAAAAAATTTTCAGAGATAATATTTATTATACATTCTCTAATTCCATATAATAGTTGTTGTATATCTTTAAATTTAATGTTCTTAAAGTAAATGTATTTGAAAAATTTATTTACACTTAAAATTTTACCATACAACACTCATTTGCATTGAAATGTACAAATTGTTTATCCTTACTGAACAATAACGAAGATTTTTTTTACAAGTTTTCAAGGATTTGTTTAATTAAATTAGAAATTTTTATATAAGTACAGGTAATAAAATTCTAGGTAATAAATTGTTTCTATTAGAAATATTTATATGATTGAAAAATAAATGTGACTCTTTTTTACAAAATGTCCTTATTTTTAAGACTAGTAGTTCCCTTTAAGTATTAAATAAGCATAAAAGTAGTTCGGAGGTTAATAATGTGCTTAATAAACGATTTAGGGTATCCGACTACGTTCGAAACCATGATTTTGCAGAGGCATATACAAACGAATATTTTTTTTTTAATATTTAGTGCCACTTAGATTAGAATACACATACAAAATTATTTTAAGAATAATATTACAATAACAAATTATTTAAATGCGATATTTTGGCAAAAAGTGAACATGGATTTACAAACATTCAAAATTTCATTTCAAAACATTCTCCTGTTACAAAAATGCTTCTATAATGATAATATTGTGCCTATACATAACTCAGACTTTTATACAGAGCCCGAAATACGATTTTTGAAATACATAATTTAGAAGTGAATTTATCTATAATTTAATACATAAAAGTGAAAAAAGTTTAGCAAAATACTGCAGATTATATTATTTCTATCGGAGGTAACTGAAAATAATGTGAATTTTTCAAAATTCCTATTTCAGGCTCTTTGGAAAAGTCTTCGCTAGATATAGGCAAAACATTATTTTTATAGAAGCATTTTTGATAAAAGGAGAGGGATTTAAAAGGAGGTAATTCTAAGTTTATTTTCTGCCAAAAAATTGCATTTAAATATTTTTTTAGCGTAATAATATTCTTAAAACAGTATTATACGTGTATTTTAATCTAAGTGACACTAAATATTTAAAAAAATATTCGTTTGTACACTTTTTCAAAAGCACGATTCCGAACTTAGACAGATACCATAAAAACACGTACAATTTTCCTCGATAGAGTCAACCAGAAACACATTTTTCGATAAAATATTTTCTCTTAATATTTTCAAAAAGTTTCAACACTTGCATGTAAGAAGCTTAAGTTTCTCATGAAAAATAACTTTATTGAATTTTACATCCCCTCAAAAAATAAAGAATCCTAAATAATCTATACACGCGCGCGCGGATTTGCCCAGGGGTAAAAATAAAAAAAAGACGAAATTTTTAACTGTGGCAGACGATTTTGATCGTCCGAGATTTGGCTGATCATATTTTTGATTCCTCTTTATAGAACAGCTGCCACCGAAAAAGGGTAAAAAACAAATCTTCAGAACATTTAAAAGTATTGATTCACTTCTACAGTTTCCCCACGTGAAAGAGAAAAAGAACAAAAAACCCTAAAGTAACCAAACTACGAATATAAAAACCATTAGTACCCCAGTCCAGGGAATTTAGAAGAATATCAGACTCAGCGTAAGAAAATTAAAAGAATGCAAGCTTCGTTAAGAAGTACTTCGAAGAAATCTAAAAGTTTTACGGAAGAACGAAAGCCTTAACTGAAATTGAAAATGCTTCTTTAAAAAAAAGTCTATTACGGTACCAATGTGTTTCAATCTAAATACCTAGGAATACACTAAAAGTTTCAGAATTTTTAATTTAAAAGAGATAGCCATCAAAATTGTATTTTTTAAGCGGATAATACACTGTTATTTACAAACGATAAGCAAACGGATATTTATATGCTAAATAAGATTTAAACAGTGGCATCTTATTCGAATTTAAACAAATAAACCCAAAATTATTGACTTAAATTTGCAATCAAATCATCCTTTGAATAAACACGAACTAATACTTATGAATCATGCCAAAATTATTGATTTTTTAAATCATTGGGTTACATAGCATATTTTGCCCCAAAATTCAATTTAGATAATTTTGAAAATATTTTTTTTTGAGGGGGAGGTATTTAAAATGCTTTTAATGTTCTTAAAATAATAATTATTCTATTTTACATGCGTAAATTAAGTTATTATTTAAGTTACAAGAAATATACTTATTTATTTACGGGACTTTAATGGAATTATTATTTCCTAAGGAAATAGCATTACGGATAAACCCAGGATTAACGGGGAAGATCTCGAGTACTTCCGTTACTTTGATCAAACTGTTGCCAGGGGATAGGTGTGCTCAGAAAAATGATACTAACTCGTACCTCGTAAAGGGGGTCGTTAGCCAAACGATAATGAAAGGGAAAAAAAGAATTAACATTCCATTAACTCATCGGAAACCAGGTTTCCGTTGCTCAACAGCAGTCAGTAATCAGCTTCTCATTTTGATGTTGTGTTCTATTAAGCGCAGAGAAGTTCCCTTAATTTTCCCTCAGCAATAATGGATAGCAAGTACATGATTGAGTACCTCACCCATCAGAATAGTTGAGTTAAATAAGCCTAAATGTAAAATATACTGTACTTTAGTTTTAAACCTGTGTTAAAGAATCTCTGTGTTAAATGCTTAAAATACCGAGATATTATAAGGTATTTGCTTTAAAAGAGTTAAATGATGGTGCTACAAATAGAAACCACATGTTTCATCCAAAAATTAAATGTATTAAAATTTTATTTTTTCCCCTTAGTTCTTTTTTAAAATACTATTGGGGCTATAGGATAGCATTTCAATGTGATGTCACTCTAATAAAGTACGAATAGATATATATGTTCTTTTGAACTTATTTATATTTATTTTTAAGAAATACTTATTCCAATAAACAGAGTACTTATAAGAAAAACTCTGAGAACGAGGATATCACTATCAACATAAAATGTCAGAGTAAATACTAAGAAAATTCACATATAGCCCTTTTTTCCTAAGTATAATATTCTATTTTAATTTTAAAAAATGCTGATGAGATTAAATAAATAACATGTAAGTAAAAATAGAAGAAACCTTAATTTTTTTTTTAATGAAAAAAAGTATAAACTTACCAATTGCAAACTCAGAAATCATTCATGATAAAATTTAAGACATATTTTTAATTTAATTACTAATTCATTTATTAGATAAATCTCTAAGCAAATCCTAAACAATCGAAGCTGGAACTAAACAAAATTTATTTATTGTTTATATGTGTTAAAAAGTGTATAATTTAACATGAATAGCTTTTTACAAAGTATTCCTCAGAATTTCTCTTCAGTAGTTAGAATAACGCTTGTTTTTCTTCTACTTCTGCACATTACAAAAAGAAAAATAAGTAATTATCAGTTATTTTTTTAAAAAAATTTATAATAGTAAAAGTATCATACTAAGAATTAAAATTCACTTTAATTTTATTGTGTACTCGCATAATATCGTATTGCTCCACTTTATCAAAGCACGAAAAAATCATAGAAGACTCCTACTTCATTCTTTTTAATTAATAGTGTAAATCAAGGGGGGGGGGGGAGAGGAATAACTTGTTCAAATAAAACTCGTGTGCTTTCAACTTGGCAGCGCTTCTTATTCCCTGTGCAAATATTGTTAACTCGAGGTTAATTTAGTTTTTTTTCAACGCTCCTCTTCCTAATTTATTATTTTAAATCGCAAAGGAAACATAAATCCTTTCAGCTTTTTTTTACATTATAAGTATTATTATTTTTCAAAAACCACATTTTTCAGGTTTATTTAAGCATTGCTATCCAATATTAAGTATAAAAAAAAAGGCAAAATAGTTAATTATTTTTTTAAAAAAAACTAAGAATATATCATATAATATTATATAAACAAAGAACTAAAATATAAACGTTGTTGAAATGGTCATTCTATTTCAGATCTAAATTTGTATATTTCTCTAAAATGAATAACGTTTAAAAAGTATGTAGTGAGAATCATTGATAAAACATACAAATCAAAATTATTAAACTTTCAATATATTTTTATATATATGCATTCTTATATAAGTACTATAATTTAAATTAAAACTATGTGCACAGTCATAAATAAAACAAATAATAAATTAGTTAAATAACACTACTTTTAATAAAACATATGTTCCTGCTGTTCCAAGAATAATAGTTTTATAAATAACAATTTGAAAGTGAAAATATCTCGCAGTATTTCCTCCCGAAATTTATCAAGCTAGGAAATTCTATTTCCAAGTTCATTAGTAGCCGCGTAAGTCAGTAGGTCATGGTCGCCAGCTCGTGACTACTTCGGGTTCTAGTGCTACTGAAGATACCTTATGTAAAAGAGCTGGTGCTCGGTAAAACTGCCTAGGCTTACTGTAGCGTGGCTGAGAACTTTAGTCAGTGAGTTGCCAGCTCAGATGTCATCCTCGTTACTTAACCATAGTTCGATATGACAAGGTCAATCACCAAGGTCATTGCCTTAGAGGGAGACGTTAATGCACACTCCCTCTTTTCAAACTCATCAAAGTAAGACTTTTTGCAACGAGAAATTGTTTCAACATATCTTCTAAATCCAATATATAGAAGAGTTAAAATGGTTGCAAATTATCAATAAAAATATGCTTTTTTAATTTTAAGTAACAATTTAGTTTCCTGTAATTTATACTGGTTCCTATAACAAACTACCAAAAGTTTAGTGGAACGTTTTTACGTGCATGTAAGATAAGTAATGTAACGGAATATCAGGTTTCAGATATAAAAACATTGAAACACATTTGTAGCTCAATAAAATTCTAAAATAAAGTTAATAACTAATCTCAAACTAATAGTTTGAATGTTATTAAAATTATTTCTTTAAAAATAAATAGTTTTACTTTGTTTTCTTATATTAAAGTACATTTTTTATTTGAATATGTTTTACTTTTAAGAAAAATAAAATGCGTATAAAATTACAATGAACAAAACATGTATTTACTGAAAACATATTCGTTTAACTGAAGAGTAACTGCAACTTTCCAACAATAAAAATCCAACTTTAATTTTGTAAAAAAACGTTCACTTGAAAATTTAACCTTTTTACTTCACATAATTCTTAGGAACTATGTATTAGAAATAATGATATATAAATTAAAGAAGAATGTTTGGGATAAGCATTTTAACTTACACACACACAAACTTTTTAATATTTATTTATAATTACTTTTAACAGATAGTTTTTAATAAAAAAAATAAATGTATACGTTTTGAGTAAATATAATTAATTCTTATGCTTAAATATGTTTTCTCAATATCTTCTTCAATTTAGTTAATACGTTATCTAAGAGAACGTAAGTACATAAAAGAAAATATATGTAGATAAAAGAAACGTAAAAAAATTACAAACGCATTTTATAGTATAAACTTCTAAATACTTTACCGATTGTTCACTTTTGAATTTTTACTGTTTTATTCCAACTACACTACTTTGCTAAGCCCATTAAAAATATGAAACTTGTTTTGAAAAAAAAAAATGTTTCTAGCATAAAATTTTTCAATAAAAAATAAATCATGAATTTTTCGCAGTATTGACTACAGAAGTAACAAAAAGTTTTCTCAAGAATAACTGATTATTTAATTTTTTGTGAGTGTCAGATAATAAAAAAGCTAACATACCTTAAAGCTTGGATGATGAATTTACGAACTTGTCATGTTGTGGGAAGTACCTGAAGCGCCACAAAGAAACTCACTGCACTCGGCAGGCGTCCGCAGAGAGAGAAACCATCTTTCCGTAAATGTGAAGTGGCAGAAAGCTCGTGTTGAGGAGAAGAAAGCCTCGCACCAGGTGGCGCTCTACGTTGATCGTGACTTATTTGTAATTGGGGATTCTTTCAACAAGATTTAGTTGGAGGTTTAGCCTTGCGTACATTTTCGTGTTGCTACCTGGTTGTAAATTTAATGTTTTTCAAAAAGTCTGATGTTCAGAGAAGGCTTATGGCTGTGTTTTGCTGAAAAATATGTTGCGTAGCTTAGAGTGTCGAAAATTCGGAACAAGAAAACGGGTGAAGTTTTTGGTGAATTGAAATTAAAGTTCTTTGTTGATTGATAAAGTTGCAGTCGTAAAACTGAAGTAAGCTAAAATCCCAGCTGACAGGAATTACAATTGAATCTAAACATATATAAAAAAAGATTTGAATAATTGAAATTTTACAGTTAGTGTTTTTAAAATAATATTTAAATTTAGTGTTACGAAATTAGTAAAACACAATTAGAAATACCAAAATGTACACATTTAGAAATACCTAGTTACCAAAAAAAAAAAAAAACTATAAATAAACAGTAAAATTTACATAAAAAAAGCTCAAGAAAGTTAGTCACTTATATATAAAATAATAAATTATTTTCTTCTATATATAATAGCAGTTTAATAATAATCCTATATTTTCACCATTTTTCAAAACATCCAACTAAAAAGGTGGATTTTCAATGCAGAATATATTGGCCATATCTTATCAAAAAATTCTAAATTAGAAAAGAATTCATATACAGAAAAAAAAATAGAAAAGATGGATAGAATATTTACTTAGACCTCTTTGTAATATATAATAATAAGGGGCTAGAAATAAAATTTATTACTTTTTTATTTTTGTTTACCATTATACAACAAGGCATAACCAATTTTAAAAACTTATACACCTTTTCTCTTTAAAACTATTAAAAATATTCATAAAAACTTAGTATTAAACTTAATGGTTTATGTGTATATTATAGCCACGCTCATCTTATTCTCAATAACTATTGCATTTAATTTCGCAAGTAATAAATTCAGGAGAAATAAATGTGTTTTATGTCGTAAAATAGTATATACTAAGAATAAATTTTATATTATTGTTAAGTTTATATTAGAAATTATGGGAATATGTTAGCAAACACGCTATAAAGTGATTTCATGTTCAATTCAAGGTTAAAGAACGTGATACTGAAACGTGATCAGGGAGCAATTAGGTTCTTCTGATCTGATAAAAACTGTTAAAAAAAAACTCGATAACGACAATATTTACCAAAGCGACATCCAGAAATAACATTTTGTTAAAGCAGTACTTATACTCGAATGAGAATTTACTGCTCACAATAACATTGACAGACCTTGCAGTTTCATTTTATATTCCTTCAATGAATTTAACGAGCATATTTTTATCAAAAAAACATTTATTTGCATTTTAAAATTTCATAATAAATTGAATATTTTTTATAATTTACGTTTATGTTTTGATGCTTTACAAAAGGGAAATTTAAAAAAGAAAAGTTCTGAGATCGAAAATGTTATGAGGTCTGTAAAAAATATAAATATCTCAAATTGTTATAAAGGTTTTTACAGAGTTTGAAACAGAAAAAAATTTCAATGGTGGTATTAATAACGTTGCAAAAAGAATAAAATTATTCACATTAGTATTCTTCTGATAAGGTGTTTAGGATTAACGGGAATGTTTAATTAAATAATTATTTAGTACCACTATTCTAAGCCCAAGTTAAGTGATAAGAAACTAAATATTTAAAACCAGAAATCCATACTATTAATAGTTAAGGACTTGGAGAAATTCCATAAATATCAATTCCTTGTCTCTATCGCAGTTTGTTCTGAAATAAGACCAACACAACTCTCTCTATACTCTCTTTGTATATTAATGTATACACTGCGGGATATTAGTTACTGCTCGTTTATCATGTAATTTATTTATAACCTTCTAAGTAGTTAGCATTTCACTTAAAACTTCTTGTCTTAAAATATACAGTAAAACGTCGTTTATCCGAACGTTTATTATCCGCAGCGTCAAATAACCGGACCAGTTTTATTTATTTATTTTTGTCAACAACATGCACTGTATATGAATACGTTTTCGAACAGTGCAATGCTCAACATTTGTTTCGCGTGACGCCAAAAGTGACTGGAAAACCTAAGATCAGGTACATTTGGGCAATTTCAGTTGTGTGAATTGGTAAACATATGCACGGAATATTACGTTAGTTTGTTTCCAAGTGAGGGGATGTATACTTGCTCTTTTGTTGAGTTGTGAACTGCTATGTGGCTTCGAATTCAAAACGGAAGCGCATGTCTTGAACAGAGACAAAACTTGAAATATTGAACCGCCTCACGATGGTATGCGATGCGGAAGACTGGATTTCAAATGATAAATGATGACGAGATTGTGACTTCCGTGTAAGAAAAATCCGATCCTGTCGACGATGAAACGGATGAAAACGAGGACAACAACAACAATAAAAGTAGAGAGGGTCTTTCAGATGCTGACGCATTTTCTGCGTTAGAGACAGCTAGGGAGCGGTACAAGCAAAAATCAGAGTGCTATTCTACTCAACTACTGCTTCTCAAGAGAATCAGAGACCTTGCAGCGAAAAAACGAAGGTGTACAATGGTACAGCGAAAAATAAGTGATTATTTTGCACAATAAAGGTAAAAATGCAACATTTTGCACCTATTTTTTTTTCTTCAAACACGTTTCCGCATGTGATGATTTTCAATATTCGTATAGTGTTCGGTTTTATATACTGCGTGGATCACATTCGGTTTTCAGTTATCCGAACGATCGCGTATCAGAATGGTATCCGATCTTAAATATACAAATGCTGTCAGATATTTCTTTACTACCGAGATTTACATACCAACCAGTATCTTATTCTTATTTTACTCATTTTTAAAAACTTAATGAATGTGACTTTTAAGTTACAATTTGGAATACTGAATGCAATGAAAATATTCAAATAAACATTCTGGTATTTCTTCTGAGCATGTATTATCTAAATTTTGCTTCTCTTGAGAACGGCGAATTTTCGACGAACAGAGTTGTACTTCAACTAAAGAAATACAGTGTGAGTACAAATGAAGGAACAGATTTAAAAAAATGTTTTCGAAACTATTGCATGTATTGCAATAAGTGATACATTAATGTTAAGAGAAATATACCAAGTTTTTTTTTTACCAGCAATCAACATCACATTCAAGATCACTGTGACTAAAATCCAAACATGACGGCAATAACAAAGAACAGTTTACTCATTAGAGTATGCACGGAGTTTTTCAGTTATTTCGGTGCAATGTGCATTTAGAAATCGCTACGGGAAAGAAACACCAACCAACAAGAGCATTCTGCGATGGTTTCATAAATTTAAACATACAAATTGTTTGTGTAAAAAAAAAAATACTGGGCAACCACGCATCTCGGCAGAAACGGTGGGGAGGGTGATGCAGAATTTATTTCGAAGTTCACAGAAGTCTATGAGAGTTGCCACCTGTAAACTAGGAATGCCCAAGAAAACAGTATGCAAAAGTTTACGAAAAAAATTAAATTTCAAGCCGCTTCATTTGCAATTGACACAACAGATAACAGTTTACAACTAGTAAGTATTTGTGTAGCATTACGAACCATTATAGAGAGATGCTACATACTGTATGGAATGAACTGGTTAACCAGACTTGAAGGTGCGCCGCGTAACAAGAGGGTCACACATTGAATATTTGTAGTAGAGAAAAACAACTTCGTTTACTTTTCTTTACTTATTGTAATAGGTGCAGCAGTTTTGATATGATGATTTCTTAAAATCCGGTTTATCGTTTGTGCTCACCCTATATAAAGACATTTTTCCAAATTGTCACCCACTAAGAATGTGGAGAGAATTTCATATTAGTCAGAATCAAAAATATTAGTAAGTTTATTCAATAACAGAGATACAAAAATATTTAAAGATGTATTCAAATACTTTTCTTATGGTTCCAGTCTGTCTCTATTCTTATTGACGTTTGATGACACCAGCTAAATAAAAGTATTAAGCATTTTAGGCTGAATCAATGACATCTATTTCGTTACATAGTCTCAAAAATTGTTATTTCAAAAAATAATTTTTCTTAAAGATACATTTTAGTGAATTTTTCTGTTTGATTTTCAGGTAACTTTTAGACTTAAAATCCCGTTCAATATGGGATCATTTTTGCTATTTGAATATATTTCATGTAATAAACAAGTAAAGATGTATTTCGTAAGAATTGCTGTATCTAATATCAATCTCTCTCTCTATAAAGAATAACTATTTTAACTTGTAGCTACGAGTATTTTGAAAATCAATGTGAAACTTATATGGGTAACTGCTATCAAACAAAAAATGCGGTAAACATTACATAATACAAAAGTCTCTGTACGTAACCTAGAAAGTATGATTTAGAATATAATATGGACTGTACTCACCGTAATTATAAAACACAGAAGTAGCGACTAAAAAAATGTTAGTAAACTTGGGTGATTGCTTTCAGCATTTAAAAGCTAATACGGGTCATTTGTAGTAAATACAGCTCTAGAACGGAAGTTTTCAGATAGGAATTTATGGACTCAAAAATTTGTAGAAAGGTTTGGTTAATGATCGAGAAATATAATAATAACTAAATTGGTCGTTTTTATTTTTAGAAACAAATAATTTTGTCTTCAGTCTTTCCACTCTTTATAAAATTCTTAAAGAATCTTTTTTTCTTTCTTTTTTGTTCGATACCTTCAAACCTGGCGTATAACACTCACCCTATACTTTCTACTTTCATTTCTTAATTTTTAGGTATGTTCGCCATATAATGCCCACTCCATATTTTACAAAGGAGCCTGAAATGTACATGTGTAATACTATCATGTTTTACAATAATTTATTCGCGGTATTATCCCAGGAGTTTGAAAAAAAATAGTATATTTCTAAAACTGCAACCCTTTAAGCTCATTAGGTATGATATTTCTTTTAACCATACCATCTATTATATGTGCCGTTTTATGTGTCTACGTAGAGGTCTATAATTTTTTAAATGCTTATCTCTATTTTTTTATTTTTATTTTTGAGACTCCAATTTTTATACCCGGCGCATAACGCGCAAACTTAAATTTCGATCTTATTTTTTTGTGTTAAAAATGCGCGTTATTCACCGGATTTTACAGTATTCAAATTTAGTTTTCCTCTTTGCACACATCAAGAGTTTTTAAAATTCAATAAATTTTGCATTCATGATTTTATTTTGATTTCATAAAAATGTAACTTACTTGAAATATCATGCAATTAAGAGAATTACATCATTTCTGCACTTGTGAAATAAATATAAATCGTATAATTTTTTTTATCTACAATAATTTTATTCCTTAAAACACCAGCTCTCTCAATAAATTACCCTTTATCAGTCAAAAGCAAATTAGTAGCTTTCATTTTTATAAGACTACTTTTTATTTTTATTAATAAAAACTTTCGACATGAACATCTCGTTTCAATTATATTCCATTATTTTACTGTATTTTTAACACATGATTGTAGAAATGGTTGATAATCTGATTGAGACCTGTCCAGGGAATAAGGAGGATGAGGGAGGATCCTAAACATACAATTTTTTCTGGTTTCTTCTTCAACGCATTACATGTTTACTCAATTTCTTTCCTATTTATGCAAATGCTTCCGTATTTTTTCTTCACTTGTTTTTTAAAATTCTGCAAGCTGTTACTATATTCAGCTAGAATGGAATCAAATTTATTCATATTTATATTTGAAGGTCTGTCTGATTTCAAAGCTCTGTAGGAATTCAGTCCCTGCAAAAAAAGATTTTACGCAATTTGTGGATCATTCTTGATGTAACTGTCCTTTTCCCGAACGTAATACAATATCTTTACATTTTCTACAGCTTCCCAAACTGAAGTGCTTAAAAATTCCTGCACGTATAACACTACGTTTTGCAGGTATTTTAAATTAAAATAAATATTTCGAGATTTCCAATAACTAAATTCAAACATATGTTAATAAATAACAGATAAATAGCTCATATAATTTTTTCCGATCAAAAGTGTAAGCAATCTTTCAGTTTTTTAAAAATTTATCAGAATGGCGGATTTTTCTTAGCTATTTAATATCAAATTTACGTCTTCTCAACGTAACATTATATATATATTACTTATCAGTAAAAATAACAGAAAGTAAATTTTAAAAACTGACTTCTAGGATTCATATTTTAATCTCTGAAATGAGAAGAGGGGTGAAAGTTTTGCTAAACGTATTTAAACGTATAAGGAATTTAATTACTCATAATTAATTGCTATTAATACTGCACTTTTACATTCCACGAAGGCTATTATTAGAGGTCTCGTATTTTGAACCTTAATCAAATGAGGAAAAAGGCACCTGAGTTAACAGAACCTTCAACTCTCCAACATTCCACATTAAGACAACGGGAGGACTTTGAGCCTCGACATATTTAACGTGCATCAACACCTTTACACGCCGGCTGTAGGACTCGACATAATGTTCATTCGTGGCAACAGATTTTGAAACCATGCCCCGACGGAAATAACATTGTCGATGAATTATTGACCATGACCTCAAAAAGAAAGCAAATTAGTCAGAAGAATCTGAATACCTGAGGATGGTATTCAACTCACAGTTAAAGACATTATATCAAACGAAGACAAATTTAAGAATATTTAAGCCAGCGTAACTTGAATAAAAAAATATCCACCTCTAAACTTATTTTCAACAACTTTGATATATTTTCCGAAAACTTAAGTAGGGTAAGTATATTATAGTTAAAATAAGGATTTCCAAGTTGATTATTTTATTATTAAGAAAAAACATCTAAAAAGTAAACAATAAATTTTAGATAGTTTTAAATGTCTCTCTATCAGTTACTCTGAAGCTATTTTGAATATGATTGAATAAAACTCGGCTATATTTTTTGATTTACTTTTTGTACTTGAAAATGCAATTATTATTTTTACTTATTTTAAAATTTGATGCCCTTAATAGGTTAATGTCCTTAATATACTAATATAAGAACAATTTTGTGATCTGGTTTTTTTATCATAAGAGTAAAAATCGACGCTTTCAAAATGTTCTCTCTAGCTGCTGTATAATCTGTATTCTAATCAAGGAAAATAGTGAACTACAGCTAATTTTTTTTTTAATGTAGTAAAAAATCTCATAAATAGGATCACTTTTTTCCTTACCTAAAAAAAATTCTTTTTCGAAAACACCTGCTGAAATATTTCTAACTTTACCGATGTGCTTTTTAATATTTCTGTTAAAATTGTAGAAACTCTTTTTTTTTAAGGATAAAAAAAGCGGTTGTAGAAAAATTTATATAACAAGTTGATTACTTAAAAGCTCGTTATGAAATTTCAGTGAAACATTTAAGAAATGTTATTGTTATTGGCAAAAAAATGTACATACGTGTTTATTAAAAATAATCTACTTCATTTAAATCAATGTTCACAAAACATCTCGTAAATAAGATAAAATGAATCAAAACAGAAATTTTTAAAGATAATTTTATGCTCGACAAAAATATAATATATATTTTCCTCAATTATATATAAACTTTCAAAGTATTCAGAATTTAAGACTAAATGTATATTCTTTGCTAACGTTATTAACTTTAATTAGAATAACGGTGAAAATATATGAAAAAAAAGGAAAAAAAAAATTCATTCTATATGAAATATATTTTGCACATATATATTTTTTTGAATTAATGTGGTTATATTATTATTAGTTCTAACTTTGGAGAGTGAGGTATTAACTTCTGGAAGGGTTAAATTAAATAACCATTTGTAAAGTTTAAATACAAATTCAAATGATATCTAATTGTAATATTCATTTAATTACCTAATTAATGTTTTTTTAAAGATCAGCATTTTGACATTTATTAAAAAGACAATAAAGATGTAGAAACACAATAAAAAAAATAAATTACCCATTTTTTACTGTTAGAAATGTTAATTAAAAGAAATTGGCATCGATTTACGCTTGAAATTTAGCTGAAAGTTTTGGCGAGACAGCGAGGAATCTTTCAAGTCTTAAGGCTGCTTTAATTTCTCCCGCGGGAAAAATCATTATGGGTTGAGGTAAAATTTACTAAGGTGGTATATATAAAGAAAGTCCACACCCGCAACAACATAAATTCTGTAAGTAAATTCATACACGTAAAGCTTTAAGAGTTGATTATAGCTATATAAAAAAGTAATGTAGTTTGGCAACTTTTTTTTTTAAACATTTACGTACGATGTTTTTCACAACATCGATTCCCAAATTTCTCAACCCAATTATTTGGGTAATGATGAAAGATAAATGGATTAATAATCAAACCGAAGCTAGAATTGTTTGCGTCAATCAAAAAAGGAAGAAATTTCACACATAGATAAGCAAAAGATCACAAAAAGTAATTATTTCAATAGCAGTTCCAACTTAAAAAAAATAGTTATAGGGGTAAAGAAACTAGTACAAATGAACGCATGCATATCATCATTTAAAAAAATGCTATAAATTGTATGAGAATTAAATTAATAACCTGTAATTATATATTTTACATATATTTTTACTGCTTATTTTATTCTTAATTTTAAGAACAAGAATAACATTATTGTAAAAGGAAGATTTTAATAGCACTATATATTAATTTTTAAAATCTTCGTCAAGATACTAACTAAAAACTATTGTTTTGCTGTAGCTAATTGTAGTTAAGTTTCAAATCATAATTAGAGTTCAATGCTATTAAGGATGAAACTTCAAAAGTGAATGGATAATAAAAATAAAACTAGTGATCGGATTTTTAATTTTTTCACATGAATGTCATATTTTAATTTTGAAACATGTATGAGTACAAACAATGGATGAATATTTTTGTGAATTAGTTTATTGATAAAAAGAAGGGGATATTCTTCCTACTACTGTGTTACTTTCTGCTGTGTGCAGCATTTTATTAATATAACGTTTACAGTTTTAATATTTGATACATGTTACTCAGGATTTTTTTGATAAATCTGTTAAATTATTCCAAAAATGTTTTCTTAACACCTGAGGCAAAAAGAGCAATAGATGGCTTTCCCACTTTCTCTATATAAAGAAAATGTACTTTTTAGTTTCGGTTCCGATTTAGGTCGGCCTTTGTCTTTTTATAGCCTTAAAATCAAAATGGATTAAATCATCTAGTGAAATCCCAGAATTAAAATCTATATCCATCCCTAGGTATTATTTGGGGAATATGAAGGATGAGGTTGAAAGTTTAGCATTTCACAGTTTCTCAGGTAGTTCAAAATGAGGGTATGGTTGTGTAATTTATTTATAAATAGTTTGTAAGAATGGCAATACAGGAACAAGTTTCATCGCTTCGAAAAGTAAGGTATCATAATTAAAAGCTGCTTCGTTGCCTAGGCCCCAATTGTTGGGAGCATTATGATCAGTTAGATTGGCTTCTAGGATTGCTAAGATTTTTACGTATGAGTGTCAGCTATTAATTATTGGACTGATTCTACCATGGTTTACTGATGGGTTAGGAACCGACCAGATAAACTAAAGCCTTTTGTTAAGAATAGAGTTGAAGAAATCCAAAAGCTATCTGATCCCAGTAATTGGAATCATTGCCCAGGAAAAGAAAATCCTGCAGACTTTCTTACTGTAGGTTTGTCCACCATCAACCAATTAGAAAAGAGTGATGCCTGGTGGAACGAACAACATTGGCTCCACCAACCAAAAGAAAAATAGCCAAAAGGAGAAGTTGAAGGCGTCGAAAAAGAACACTTGGAATTAATAAAGGAATCTGAAAGAACAATCCAAAAAATCAGTGCTTTTTATAAACAAACGATCACGTGTTTGACCTAAAAAGTATAGTAATTTGAATAAGGTGTTAAGATTAACAGCCTGGGTTTCATGATTTTGACCAACAACAGACATAACTATATAAGTGATAACTATCTTCGTACAAATGAGATAGAAGAAACTGAGTTTTATTGGATAAAGGAAACACAGCGTGAACTTTATTCTTCGGAAATTTCAGCTCTTAAGAAACAACAGCCAATAAGGCATGATTCATAAAAATAGAAGTTTAGTTCCCATTATAGACTCCCAGCATATTTAAGAATGTCCACTAGATTAGAAAAAGGAGATTTAGCGATAGGAAAATATATATATACTCTTACCAGCAAAACCAAAGTTTACTTAATTGCTTGTTATGAGGGAACATATCACCGTATTTCACACAGGTGTCACCCAACTTTGACACAAATTAGAAGAAAATTTTGAATACCTAAAGCTCGACAACGAGTTGAAATAATTATAAAAAAAAAA
>BMAV01007808.1:326702-408797 GCA_019973955.1 Trichonephila inaurata madagascariensis
TCACAGGCATTGACTTCACCGAGCTGATTTTCGTGAAAGATGATAAAGAAAAATACACATCGCATTATTTACTTGCTCGGTCACAACAGCCGTACACATAGAACTCATGTTTGCAATGTGCAACAAAATACTTTATACTTGCGTTTCGATGATTTTTCTCAAAAAGGGAAAATTGTAAGGTTATTTATTCAGAAAATTTTAGCACAATTAAAACAGCTCAGAAGGAGTTGAATCATCTTGCCAATGTTTCAAAGGATAATGAGTTGCAGGATTTTATTGAACATAAAAGGGCTGAATGGAAATTTATACCTGATAGACCTCGTGATAGGGAGGATTTTACGAAATGATGGTAAAAACAGTTAAGGAGCCTTTGAGGAAGATCTTGAGTAGATCCTTTCTTAGTTTTGAGAAGCTTTCGAAATTATGGTCCAAAATCAAGAATATTGTCAATTTGCGTCCGTTGACGTATGCGAGTGAAGACAAAGACGATCCAGTACTATTAACACCCACTTTTTGCACTTTGGACGCAATTATTTTATTTATCCCATACAGTTTGCAGAGATTTCTCTAAAGAGACATTACGTCGAAGAAAACTTTATGTAAACTGTGCTTTTAAAACAATTATGGACGAGGCGGAAAGAAAAGTATATCCTGCAGTTGCGAACTGCTCGCAAATTTAAAATTCCTAACGTCTGTAAAAATTTAAAAATATGTAATGTTGTACTTGTGGAAGGTACAACCAAATTCAAACTGTTGGGGCAGTTGGGGAGAATTCAAGAATTTTTGATAAGACGTGACAACAATGTAAGAGTACGCATTGTGAAAAAAAACATCACGAGATCTTTTCCGAAGACCCATACAAATTTTGTATCCTTTGGAACTTAACACTAGAAAGACTGAAACTTGGTACATAACATAATTGCCAAAAGCAGTCACAGTGACAGCATTGTAAATGAATAACTAATGTGTAAAGAAATTTGTTTAAAATTAATATTTACTATTTTTTATAGTATTAACAGTCATATAACAAGTTAGTAAATATTAACAATAAAAAAATTTACTTCACTTGGAAAAAAATATATTCTAAGAAATTCTAAGAAATTGTGTCATTATATAAGTAATTCTTTTTCTAATTGAAAATAAAAAGCAATCAAACTGTGTGTGTGTGTGACTTCTTTGGGCAATCTAGGGTTACCTATGCATAACATTTATATTTTTTCATGTTAAATTTTGGTATTATTTATGTCCAATTTTAGCATTTTTCATTTTCAATTTCAGTAGTATTCATTTTGAATTTATTGCATTTCATGTTAATATTAAGATGTATTTCATGTTGAATTGAAAATTTATTCATATATTTTCAAGGATTATAATTTACTTATTGATTTGATATTCTTAAGCCATTTGATAGCTGTGTTATATTTCTATAATCAATATTGAATATGTAACTGTATTTTTAGCAATTTCATGTTTGTGTTATAACTAGTTGAAATTTGTAGTTTATTCTCATTTATATTATGAATATAATTAGTAATTTGTTTACTGCATGCATATTTTATATTAAAGTTCGTGAAGTATTTAATTTGCAATGTCTAATTAGTAGATAGTCATTCTGTTCATCGGTGAGGAATGTGGCCAAAAGAGAAATAGATGGCACTCCCACTTTCTCTGTATAAAGAAAAAGTATTTTTTTTTGTTTCGGTTCCGATTTAGTTCTGCTTCAGTTTTACTCTAGCAATTTTTATATTTTGCTTCGCTCACTAATAGATTTTGTAAAAGTTTTAGAATTAATAGGCAGAGAACTTACTAAACTTATAAATATGTAAATAAAATTTCATCAAAAGCTCCATGAATAGATCAAATTTTATTTATAGTAATTAGTTAGAGCATTTTACCACGCCCAGTTAGTAAGGTGTGCGAAAATACCAACGTTATAATGAAATTTGTAGACATATGTTTTAACAATATGCTATGTTGAAATTGTATTTAAATGTCATCACAAAAATGTTTAAAACCTTAGCACAGATAGTTTTTTTTTTTGCGGTACACTTTCAACAATTTCAAAATTTGGCGGCACACTAACAACAAAATAAACTTACAAGAATTTTACTTATCTATAATAAACTTTCATCTATCCACGAAAGAATGTTAAATATATCCTGAGTTTCCTTTTTTTATTTCTATAAAACGGTCGAATGATTCGGTTCTGGATTTTATTTATTTTTTCGGAGTATAATTATTAATTAATTAAATTAATAAGAGTTAATTAAAAAAGAAAAATACTAATGGAGGCACCCTTTAAGAGTTTGGCGGGGCACAAAAATGCAGCGGCACGGTGTTTATTGTGAATTACTGCTTTGGCTTGGATCGAAGCTTTTCTCTTCGATTAAATTCTGGGGTTTCTTGATGATATTGACTAAAATGAGGACACCGCATTGTGGAAAAGCTTCGGTATGTGTTTGTAAGCACTGCTCTTTAGAGAAATCTGAGGTGAGAAAGTGAAGAGACACAGAGAATCAGAGTATTCGATGAAAGCGTGGAGGGCAAGTTTAATAAGAATTTATGATTTCATTTGCAGAATTGCCAGGGACGTCTTAAGGCATGGTGGCTTTATGAGGCTCACCATAATGAGGGCCTCGTCTCATTTTCGAATCAGCCTTAATAAGATACAAAGGTCAAATGCTATTTTCGGTAGCACTATCAGAAAAACTCGGAATTTTGGATGATATCTCAATTGGCTACATGTGATGACCGGGGTCCATGTATATATGCCTCTAGACCTACCACCATACTTTATACGATTGTCAGTCATACACATTTACTGCATTCGGGTTATTATTTGTACAAGTATTTGATAACGCATGCTATGTATCGGCGTTTCTCAAACTGATGGGAGCGTCCCCCTTGGGGGGCGCGAGAATATTGAAAAGTCGAAAACAAAAGATTTTAAAAAATTATTGATTTACTGAAAGAAAGTAAACAAAATACATTCTGACATAATAAAAAATAAAATGCGCATTTACACTGATATAATACACTCATAAATGTATCAGCTTTGCACAATGTATTTTATAATTAATTTAACAAATATATCAAATCTAATAATTACCAGTGTCCCCCTGGGCTTGTCATGTATAAAGTTATATACAAAAATTATAGCACTTGTCTTGATAATTTCTACGATTTATAATTAATATCCCTTCATTACCAATTAAAAGTTATGAGATTCGCTTCCCAGTGCGTAGGTTTCCCCATTCCCCAGTTTTCCACGTACACGCAAGTATTCAAAGGGGGAGGGGGGAGGAGAAAAGGAATACATAAGCAAATCCTCTGAAATAAGTAAGTCCTTCACAAACTCTGTCAAAGTACATTTATTACATTCCAAAGCCTTCCAAATAATTTTATGGATAGCAGTGCACAGAAAAGATCGTACTTCGAAACGAAGTATATATACGCCCAGGACAATTGACTTTTTGACTGAACGAGACGTATATATATGCCAGTGACACTTAAGAGCTTAAAATCATATTGTAGCTTTAGAGTCAAAGTATAGTATTATTGAATTCAAAACATTGTTATAGTATGGAAGGGGGTGCGCGATGGAAATTCTGATTGAATATTGGGTCACCAATATTGAAAGTTTGAGAAGCACTGCTATGTGCTGTCTACTTTTATGAACCACAGGTGGGTCCTATTTTTGCGTAGGGTCCAGAGCTTACTTTTTAGTGTGGGCGCAGGGCTTCAAGAGGTCTTAAGACGTCTCTGAGAATTACCCTAAATAATTGGGTGGGAAAATTAATTCGCTTGGAAAAAAGTCAAAATTATAATGGCTGTTGCTCAAAAATCGTTCCAAATAAATAAATGGAATTTTCATATTTGGATAAATTTCGATTATTAATATTGCTCCCAAGCATACTTACCCTGCCGGCTGTCTGACCTGAATTCATTGAAGTTTTATTGCTCTAACAATATCTGACAATCTCTTATTTTGCAATACTAGCGTGAATCAAGGGGCTTTCCAGAAATTTCTTTATCAGTTATAGAAAATCTTGATTTATAATTCTCCAAATGTTAATGTCCTTTAGTTTTTACAAATACGCTTCAACTTAGAATCTGGAAAAAAGTTTATGGAAAGAAATAAATGTTTTATAACACTAAGTATTTTCTAATTTCATTTTTTGACGTAACTTAGAAAAGTTCTGAAAACAAGTGTAAGTTGAGTTGTGTGCTATTTTGTAGAGACAGTTTTCTTTCTGAGAAGTTAAATCGAAAGTTAAAATTGCACAAGAGGGACATTTTCCCACTGATTTGAACTTTCTTTTTTTCGGAAGAAATATGATTATGGTTTAACACCTACAAAAAAAAAGGTAAAACTTTCTTTCGTTAAAACATTTATTTCTGAGAATACTGAGAGATATTTCAGAGAATGTAATGAGCAAAGAACGAAAAGACCTGAAGAACTGTATATTTAGTTGAATAAAGTTTAGTTTTAATAAAATTAAATTCATACTTTATAAAATCATGAGTTAAATAGAAAGTAATATTAAAACTTTTTTACACTAAAAGCTTTAAGTTTATTATTGCCAAAAAAAGTTAAAAATAAGCTGATTTGTAAAGTATCCGGCAGGTTTATAATCATCATTTTCACATCAAAACAATGAAATTTATTTTTAAGTCTAGCTTTGTAGCCCATTTAAAAAGATTTTCTAAAATTATCTTACTTTTAACTCTGATTCAATTAGAAAAAAAAATGTTTCTCATGTTTTATTTTCGAGTAGTAAGCCAAATTTGATGCCGGAAATTTAAATCCGAAAGTGTGAGTTTAGGGTTGGTTTTCACCCACAAAATATGATTTTTATTCATTTAAAATATTTTAATGTATTATTTTCATGTTTAGTGAACTTCATTTAACTTTAAAAAAGTTTTAATATATATATTTCGCTTTCAAATAGGCAACAGTAAACTATTTGCAATGTTTGCTTTGATTTAGAAGAGTTGCTATCTTTTTATCAGTTGGGCTCTAAATTAGAGCTCTATCGATATTTTTTATAAGTATTTTTATATAGAGTTATTTTTTTTTTTATTGAATTATACAGTTATCATAATAAAAGCAATTACACAAGGGCCAGAAAAGAATTTACTGGAGATACATTGAAAAAAAAGTCAACGGATCTTCTAAATTAAGTTATTAATTCTATTAAAAACACTTATATATGGATATTTGCGATTAAAATCTTCTAAGAAAATGTCTTCATGGGAAGATTCAAAACCGCAATGAAAGGTTTTAAAATGTCGCGTGGTATAATCCCGAAAGAAACCTTCGTTTAACTACAAACACTCCTCTTATGGGTTTATATTGAAATATATTACTTTTTTTAATTCTAGGTTTGCTGGTCTATTACCTCTACTCAAAAAAGTTAGGAATAGAGTTAGGACTTGAAATGAAGCAATGTTTTTGATACCTCAACAATACGAGAATTATTGGTTCAACGTGGTCATTCTAAGCCAGATAAAATTTTTGTATCGAAAAAAAGGGAAAAAGGGGGTTTTTTCAAAAATGAAAAAGTTTACTATGGGGGTTCAGGGAAGGCCCCAAAATAAAAGCCTGGATAGGTTTAATACCTTCCTAAATCTTTAAAAGGTTTTATTGCAAACATAAACTTTATTTTGCATTTTTTGAAGAATTTTTTTTTTAATAATGGTTCACGGTAATAGAGGTATCTTCTAAGGTTTTTGAAATATTTTTATAAAACTTTGAGCTTGTTCTTTGTATTATAATAAATGCTTTGTATTAAAAGCATAGATCAATTTTTCACTTAAGTTATTTTTAATGTAATTTTGTATGGAAAAAATAATTTTAAGAAAGATTTTAGTTATTTTATGTCGAACACCTGTTTTTTTATAATTTAATTTTAAAATCTGAGTTTTTTTTGGTATAGTTAAAAATTAAAAAATTGTATTCATGTAAAAATTTATTTATTTTTGTAATATATATTTATGTATATATATTTAGAGTTGTTAGCAAAAGGGGAAAAATTTTTTGTGCTTTTTTTGGGTTTTTAGAGTTTTTAAATTTTTTTAAAAAATTTTTCTGAAAATTTTTTTTCCCTTTTTTTTTAAAATTTTTGTAACATATTTACTTAAAAAATAACAATTAAATAATTATTTAAGTCACATTTTAGAAAACTGTCCCCGAACCCAGTCAGATATCTTAAGTTTAATTTTTAAATTACGCTCAAAAGTATTATGTCCTGTTTTCGATTTCATAAATTACAAAGCTCTTACAAAATTAGATTATACATTTAAATATATATATATATATATATTTTCAATTTGAAATGATATAGATGAATTTAGATGAATAAAAAATAAATCTTCAAAATCAGGTTTCAAAAAAAGTCATAGAATTGTGTACGTAAAAGAGAAGTTTATCTAAAATTTATAAGCAGTTTCAGTTTTTTAAGTTTCAAATTGATTAGCAGCTGCTCTAAGCGGGCTGTTTTTTGCAGTAAATATTTATCAAACTTTGACGTTTTGACTAGAATTTTAATTAAACGTGTCAGAATGAAAATATATGGACGAGAAAGCTTGAAAGCTGTAAATTGCTATTGAGAAATATTTAAAAAATAATAATTATGCAAGATGTATTTCGTCTAAAATAGCATTGATTGAAAATTGCAAAGATCTTCACAATTTGGATCATTCCTAAATTCGGTAACATGCATGGTATTCATTCTTTATGGTATTCACAAACCTTTACATGATAGGATTTATAGGCGTATAGTGTTGTTTAAACATGATCGTTTCTACCTTTATGCTACCTTGAAGGGAAGAGATTATCTAAATTCCTTGTGACCATATGTAATGAACTAAACTGAATAAGTTAAATTCTTATCAAGCATATTTTTAATGCATTGCTATTTTACTTTTATATTACATGGAAACTTTTTTTTTGTTTGTGAATAATCAAATTAGCAAAGGAAATAAAAAAAAAACTGTTGCTAAGCACATGATTCTGTTAATTACCGATTCAAGTTTAAAATCCAAATATTTAATCAGAAACTTAGCCTCCAGAGTGTGGATGATCTTTCTCAGTAGTAATTTTTTTTTATAACCTGGCATTCTTTATCCGTCAAAGAGCTTATATATTCGAAATTTATAATTCGATTTAGACACATTTCCCTTTTGCATAGTGATATTTATGTCTCAGAATATTAAGTAAATTGTACAGACACATTTATTCTCTAAAATATGTTCCAAATGTTACTAATGTTATAAAACTTATCACATTAAATACAAACTTAATATTTTTGAGTTCGAATTAGACCATTACTCCCTCAGTTGATAGAATAAAATTAAATGATGGTGAACTTAATAACAAATGTATTCGGTTAATTTTAGGATAAGAGAGGCCTGGTTTTGCACTAAGGCATGGAAAATCACCTGAGTCACCCTTTATGAAAATAACTTTTATGATCTTCGATGTCTCCCATTACAGCAGTCGTTTCATCTTAAGTATTTGGAAAAGCTGTTTCTTTTCTGTGTATTTTTGGCTTACTCTAAAAATTACTCACGATAAAACAGCATTGCAAACGACGGCCATTTCTTTTGCCTTTTAGAATGACTGGAGTTTGTGTTTAAACAGTTGTACTTATACGTCAACCTAATCTTCAACGGGTATTGTTCTCATTCTTCAACTAACTATAAACACAGAAATACGAATGTTTTTCTCGTCTGTATGAGAGGCGATTATAAAATTCTTTTTTTTATTCGTGTACTTACGTCAGTTGTAACCATGGTGTCATTTCTTTTCGTCCAATAAAAAGTCTGGTTTTTAGTATGTATTGTTTGATTGGTTTAATCACTTGTAGAAAATAGCAGCGCTTACGTAAAAGGTATTTTATTAGATTGCTTTGGATATTTGTTAATGTCAATAATTAAAATGAAATGTTAGAACAAATTATATTTTCTTACCCACTTCTTATTTTTATTCTTTGTTTTTAGAAATATCAAAAGTCGACAAAAAGTTTCTAGTTAAGAGTTAGATATAAAACGATTTAAAATAGGTACAAAAGAAAGAATTATTCACAAGTTTTCTAATCATGAACGTTATTTTTTCTTTATATTGATGGTCTATAATGAATAACTGCCGATACTAAAAAAGCCTCTACATTTTCATTAAAATTGTTTGCAATTATATATATACCGTAAAATCCTTCATATATGCACCTATGCTTTCAAGCTACATTTTTTATTTTTGGTTATATTCGCCGTATAATAACGCCACACTCTCTTACAAAGGAACCTAAAATGTATGATGACATGATTTTATATTTTAGTCATTTATTCGAGGTATTGTCCCAGGATGTTGGAAAAAGATAGTATTACTCTAGAACTACATCTTCTTATGTTAATAAAAGAGGTATGCCATTTCTATTAAATAAACATTATTTTGATCTATGTACAATAGAAGTCAATTTTTCTATACTCATCACTTTTTTTTATTTTTGAAGGTATCATTTTTATGCCCGCCTTATAACCCCACCCCGTTAAATTTCCGATAGTTTTTTTTTTGAAATTTTTATTTTAAAAAAACAAAAAAATTCTACGTATAAAATAAAAATAATGGGAAAATATTAGATAATTTTAATTTTACTTTTTATAATTGTACTTCATTTAATTTTCACTTTCAATATTTCCATCTTCCATTTTATTTTTTAAAAAAAATGTTTTGGGATGTTTTGAATTGGTTTCAAATATCTTATACAGATAGTGCCATTTCTATTGAGTATTAACTTTTAATATTGCAATTCTCCCTCCTCCTTTCTCATTTATTCTCCATTTAATGATTGGTTCTGCTTCTTAATTTTACTTTTTCAAAATTTTAGGTTGTCCTTTGAATTTATGATTGTTCTTTTTTATCGATTCATATCCACTACACAATTTCCAATTAACGTATTATTTGAATAGACACGGAATTTTTAGGCTTAATTGATGTCCTCCATACATTTTGGTTTTTGTTCACTCATCATTTGTCTGCTGAAAGGAAAAGGTTAGAACCCTATTCAACCCGTTTAATCCTACACCACTGACACAAGCTAGGGGCAGCTTTTGAAAACATAGTAGTTTTTGTACCATCAACTTTTTCTTTTTTAAAGAGGTCTCATAATCCAGGCATTAATATTCAGAATTTTATTTCATTTCTTTCAGAATTCTAGGATATTAATAAACCATCATTCTTTTACATAATGATAATTATATATACACTCGCCGCCCGACAGACGTTGTTTTATACACACGTCTTAAATCCGAAAATTTCAATTTTTTGAATAAATTGTACCAATCTGAACCATTTTGATGAAAATTTTTATAAAAAAAAGTTATTACAATACCTAACGTTATCACATGCACGTTACGGACCAAATTGTGAATCTCAAATTCACTCATTCATTCTCGAATCCACTAGAACCCCCAAAAAGTCATCAAAATCGGTCCAGCCGTTTTGGGGAAGACAATCACACATACACACGTACAGAAGAATTATATATATGTATAAAGATGTGTGTGTGTTTGTATCTGTACAGTTTAATGTAAGTGAATTACCTCCACATTATCTTTCCCATTTGAGACAAACTTTTAATTTAATTTTTGCAGATGCTAAGGCTTAAGTTATTAAAGATTTATAAATTTATAATTAATTGCAATACAGTGTGCCCGTTTAAGTCCGAGGTCACCCCAATAATTTATGAATTCCAAGAGCTATAATTGTAAAAGTTGAGTCTATGTATAGTAAAATTACCATGCACCCACCTACCGCTCCAAATTTGTGAGCAACAAACCAAATATATATTCATTTTACGTCTATTATTTTTAACATTACTTTACGAAAGTTATCTTCTTTTACTAAATCGATGCTGCTGAACAATATTGTAATTATTTTTTTACTCCTACTTTTTTGAGATAAGAACGCTAAATCCAATATTGATCAAGTGTTGCTCTTAGGAGTTTTTTTTATTTTTATTTTTTAGTTACGCATGACATTTTTACTATACGTAGATCCCACTTTTACGACTATAGCTCTTGCCATTCATAAATTATTGGGTTGACAATGGACCTTATGGACCACACTGTGCATGCACAAGTTTAAATGTTTGTTTACGAATTACTTACCACATTTGATGATATTTTGAAAGTTAAAGTTCTTAAAGTTGTATGTCTTTTTCTTCCGTGATTTATTAGATTAGTTTATTTGATAAGTTATTATTTTGACAATTTCTTAAAACTCTTGGTATTTATTAATCACTGATAGCGTTGATTTGGAGTTTCTGCTTAAATCACTGCTCTCATAAACTGCGCGTGTCACTGTAATCACAAAATCAGTGTGAGGATATATACATATTTTTTATGATTAAACTAAACGCTTTGAACGGAATTCTTAATTGCAGGCTAAAAGGAAGGGAAGTGAGACCATTAAAATGCAACGATTTTCAGAATTAAGATAATATGTTAACTGTGCTTTTCCTGTTGAAAAATGTTAGAAAAAAATTGCAAAATTTAAATAATAGTAAATACTAAAAGCTTAATAAATGAAATGAAATAAATTCACCAACTGCAACTTTTCAGAAAGGTGTGTTTTCCTATCGGATCCATTTTTGTATATTCAGTGTATTCTATACTTATAGGTATTTTTCGATAAACCTGATATTTTTTATACCGTTGTAAACACGATAAAATTTCTGAAAAAACATATTCTCCTGTTACCTGCAAAACATTTTGAATTCTTGAATCTGAATATTGTAGCATGCTAGTGTAGGATAGATGGTTTAATTGTTAACCTTAAAGGTTTTATCTGGGAAAAAAATATTTGATGAAAAAGTGAAAACCTGGAAAATGTCATAAATGTTAGTAGATAAAGTAAAAATAATTTTCTTTTGTAGTGGAATGAACTTTTCTCTAACGCAATATTTAAAATAAATCTGAAGAGTAAATTATTTACAAGAGTACATAAAAAAAAAATATTTTTCCCAAAATTATTTTGTTTCATCTCTTAATCAACATCTCATTGTTTGAAAAAATCTTAAGTGTCTCAATATTTTTAATATCCAATGTGCTTATTATGCAACATACACATCACAGAAAACTTTCTTAGTGTGTTGTGATAAATAGAATAAAGAAAAATTTATTTTTTCTAATGCCTGTTTTCTTATATTCAAAAAAAAACATATATGTTGTACATTTGTGTTGGAATATATATATATATATATATAATTACCTAAATTTTCATGCTACTTTTTAAGGATTTTTTTTTATTTACATTTTTTTAAATACATCAATGCTCGTGGACAACTTTGAAGGGGACTAATGTAAAGCTCTATAAAATTACAATGATTAAAAAAATATATATAAGGAAAATAAAAATAAATAAATTCCGGTTAACATTTGGCTCCCCCTCGTATTCAAATGTTTTAAAATGGAAATACGTATATAATATTAGGTAGCACATTAATTTAACATATTCATTTTGGTAATACAGAATGCAAAATGTTAATAATGTACAAGTTTTCCAAATTGAAAGATTTTTTTTTTAATTCAGACTGGGGGGATGAATTTAGTGGAGATATTAGGCAAATTTTAATTTGGAAAATGAATAAAGATTCGAAAATATGTGCTTTCAAAAGCCGAAAAAAGTACTTAAGTAGGAAGTTTGAAATTGATTTATGCACGAAAATTTACCTACATAAATTTAATTTTCTTAATAAATATGCATACACAAAACAAATAAAATTAGCTTTAAAAGTATAAATAAACTTTTAAAAAATATACATATGGATGGAAAATTGTATAAAGTAATATTGAGTTCTATTAAAAACAAACTTCAAAGTTATGGATTAAGAAAAGAAAAACGTATAAAGTATTTCCTCGAATGGAATGAATGAATGCAAATTGAAACTATACAAAATAATTGCAAGTGCTTTTTATGAATGGAAAGGAAATTCAAATTTAGTTCAAGAGTAGGAGTTAACATTTTTCTTGATGTGAGGGAGTGCATTTGCGGTCATTTAGAACATGTAAGACTTGCCATTTTCGTCTCAAAAATCAATATGTTAATTTAGTAATATTGTGCCCCTAATGACTATTGCAATCGATGACATTCTTTAAAAAAACATAGTCATCGACATTACAACTATGGCAAATTACACTTTTCTGAAGTATCAAGAGTACGTCATTTTCATCCAATTACTTTAGTTGTTCTATTTTTAACCAGTGTGTGATGCATTCAAAATGCAGTATCTTCTGTGCTATAAATGGTCCTCCTATGCGCAATGTCTTCAATGAACCGCTGACTTAACCAATGAACTGAGACACTAAATATTGAATATCATCATCAGTAAAATTACCTTCAAATTAGAGAGCAATCTATTTTGTGTTCGGTCTCCAATGTGTGTAATTGGGAAAATAACATTCTAATTCGAAACAGAAAAATTTCGATTGTATGTTATCGAAGTATCCTTAAAATTACAATGATCAACATTCTTTGACGATCTTTTTGAACTAGCTTTTCTATATATTCATATAATACCAAACAACAAAATATTGGATAAATTATACTTGGCAGACAAAAGAATTTCTAAGATTAATTTACATTTTAAATTCATACTTAAGCTTCTATCCAAATGTTATCCTAATCCACAAAGCATTATTAGATTATTTAAATGTAATGAAAGAAATTTTTATTATATTTTCGAATACTGCAGAAGCATCTTTTAAATAGTTGAAATGTAAATCGAAATATTAAATTATTCGTTGATGATGTAACCCTTTCAGTGAATTTAATTCAAAATAAAACAATATAAATAAATAAAAAGAGTAATTTTATACAAGGTCATTAAATGTCAAAAAGTATATATATTTTTCGTTTTGATAATTATCACTTATTTCTAAAATTGCATTCTAAAATTGGTTCATTTTTTGAAGAATTTAATCAAGTGAACATGAGAGGTAATGGTTCTGATTTAAATATATAATTTAATTTCTTGAAATCTATGCACTGATAAAGTTTTTTTCTTAAGGGGACAAGGTACGATTTACGCAAAAATTTTTAATTTACTGATTTTTTAAATTTTTTTGGTTTCCTCCTATATATGTATACTATGTTAAGCAAATTTTGTGCTCAAAATTTCATAAAAAGCTAGCCATGTAATTTTTTAAGGAAAAAAATTTTTTGAAGTGATTTTAAAATGCTACTCTCCTACAAAAACTGACGTACATATATGAAATTTGATTTACAAGGACGTCAAAATATGTATAATAAAAATTGGTATGGGTTTTGCGTTAACGTGATTGGTATTCATACAATACTTCTTTTTATGAATGTTTATTGAAAATTCCTTAAAAAATGTATAAATTATGAGTTTAATTATTTTTAAAAACATAAATATTTCTTTGATTCAAAAATGCATACCAACTTTTGTTACATGTACTATTAGCAATAGATAAAAAAATTTCAAAGCATTAGGTGCAATATAAAAAAAAGCCTTAGCGTTTTAAATGAAGACAAACTAGTTATTTTATCTTTCTGAGATAAGTCAGTTTAAAGTTTTGATTTGCCATAGGGATGTGAATAAAAACGAACGTGAAAGCTATCATAATTCTGCTTTTCTTAAGTTTAGAGCTTTCAAATTTTGTGAGGTTATAAAAAAGTATATAAAGAAAAAAATTAGGCTAAAAAAATTAAATTTGATTTTTTGACCGATTTCGGTCAATTGAATCTTATTGTTTCTCTTAAATCGTTCAGTGGATTTGAAAGTTAAAGTTATTGGAGTTCAATAAGGACTTTTTTCTTATATTAAACCATCTTTTGATAATTTATCAATCTTTTCTGCAATTTCTTTTCGTACAACAAAAATACGATAAGCTCTCGCACTTACAGGAAAATCAGTATTGCGCATTATTTTTGAAGTTTAACTCTCCTTTGCATCATACTTGTTCCTAGCAAACACTGAATAATATTCTTCCAATTATTACCTGTTAATGTTATTACCTGTAATGCTAATTATAATTATTACCTTCCGTCTCTACCCTTTGATATTCTGAGGTAAGAAAATATTATCCACAAAAGTAGGAGAATAACTGGTATTGATATTTTTATTTTCCTTTTCAGAAATATGAAAATGGGCAAACTTTTATTCTCTGCTTACATTTTGTTTAACTTTACATTTTTTTCCTTTGATTTCTAGAATCAATAGTCAAGTTGAATCTATGCCTTTTCTAGCAATCTTAGCATGAGAAAAGGAAAAAAAAAAAAATGACTAAACAATGACACAGTACACATACACACAGTACTGGTACTGATATTTAAATAAATTGAACATGTTCTTCATAGATCAATTGCACTCTAGATCAATTATTTCTTGAGCATGTTTCATATAGTGTTTTGCCACAAAATGATATGATATGATGCATATTGTTAATCCCGGTGTTAAGGATGCACGGAAGTGATCTAATATTGTAATATCCAGGAACGATATTTTCATTTTTTATTTACAGATACATAATCCAGATATTCTTCCCTCGGAAGATCAGCATTAAAAATAGTGGTATTCAGAGGGAGGAGGAAGTAAGATTACTTGTCTTATAGTAAATCTAAAAGGGCAAGTTGTATTTCAGAGAAAAACATTTGAAATGCCTTGATATTTAAAAAGTCTACATAGGAGAGATGGAAACTTAATTTGTGAAAATGTATATTAGCTCTATAGGAATTCTTTGTTGAAAAGTATTTAACCTGAAATTTTGTCTGAGCAAAATACCTTGATGACAGTTGCGCTGCCTTAAATTTCTGATAATTATGGGAATGTAGACTAATTTTGAAAGTTCCTATATTAATAATCAAGGTTTCCGACTTTTTATTGTATTTTGTAACACCACCACATCAATGCTTCACTACTCCAACTAAATTCTTGGGACTACGTTCAGAAAATTTAACATTGACTGCAAATCACTGACTTTGGGATAATAACAAGTTCAACATTTTTAGTTACGATGGGCGTATAATAGTTTGGAGAAGAAAAAGTAAGAAATCTCTACGAATTTAGTCAGAACAGTGAAGCAAGGAAGTTGAGGTGTTCTTGTGTGGGGTGTAAACCAGCTTCAGGATTAGATTGTTTGATATTTTTTATGATATTTAGAATCATGAGCTTTATTTAAATATTTTAAAGAATAATTTTAAATTATCTATTCCAAATTTAAGTTTTGGAGCTGATTTCGAAATGCCTACTTGTCACTTACAAGATCAATTTTGGAATATGTTTAACCAATTTACTATTTTACCTTTAAGACTAATTTGCAAGAAACTCGAGTGAATTTAGTTGAGTGCAACTCAAATTGTGTGTAACAGATATTCATATTTGTCCTAATCACATTGTTTTATTAAGGCTGATCTACGGTCACTCAGTGTCAGAAGAAATTTAAACATTGTTACATGTTATAATACTTTTCTTCAAGTTACGACTCTGGTAAGCATTACTCAAGTGTTGTAGTAATAATCAGAGAATGGAATAAAATATCCCAAAATATCACTGATAATTTAATTTTCAGCTCTGTTGAGCTGCATCACTTGAAATCTTGCATTGACCTAGATGAGGGTCTTTCTGGAGAGTATTGCCATCCAAATAGATCTGCGCTGAATACTCAAGGCAATTTGCTTTCGAAATAATTAGTTATTATAAATAATTAGTTAAGATTATATTCCTGTTTATACGGAGGGCAGCAGCAGTGGAAAGTCTTGTATTGGCTGTGGCATTTATATTACGTCCCAAAACAATTCCTGTCATATCAATTTATGAAATCCTGAGAGTTGCTCTGTATTCCGCAGTGAACTTATCACTATTGATGCAGGTGTGGAGAAAACACTTTCATTCATCAGTTCGGATATCATCTGAATTTTAATTGACAGAAGAAATGTCATCAAACGTTTTTCTAATTGGCATAATGCAGGATAATACAGGTGTGGCTATTTCGGACAAGCTCAATGCCTTTCTCTTTCTTGTGAGATATACGTCTAATGGATTCCTTCGCAAGTTAACATAGCGGGCAATAACATCGTTGATCTCATGGAAAAAAGGCGTAGCTCAACCTTCAATTTCTCCATCCTCTGTCTTATGCTGAGCTGTATCCCACTTATAATGATCACACTCAACTATTGCGCCTGCTCAACGATGGTATTAAGGCAAACGTCCCTGTGATTCTCTGTTCCTTCAGGAACAAGCTGCTATTACCTGTTTCCGCAGTCTTCACCTTAGAAAATTCTTCAACCATTATAAAGATAAAATTTTCCCGACCTGTGCTATGTGCCTTGCCTGCCAGGTCTGTCCAGAACATATTTTTTATTGCTTGCTTCTCACATTACAGGAGAGATGAGGTAGCCCAGTGTTCAAGATATCGGATCATGGCAGGCATGCCATGAGTTCGAGCACACAGTACCACTAAAGACCCACCTTGTAGGACAGGAATGCACGTTAAATCTGTCGATAGCTGAAACATTCTCCCATTGGTGTGGTGTGGTGTGGTAGTTAGGAGAGGGGGCACTAGCTCATATGTCGTCCACGTCACTTGACCATGGTTCAAAATTACGTGGTCAGTCGCCAAAAGGCTTCGTGTAACTGAACAGTGCAACGCACAGTGGGCAGTTTTCCCAATCTGACGCACGTGAATTATTTTTCGGCTTTAAAGACATAATGATCTGAATTCATAGTAATTAATGTAAATTGGGTATTCTTTTCTGTTTTTTACTAACAAATAAGGATAATAGGGTCTTAACCAGCGGTCACTAGCACCTGTTTTTGCTACCGTCGTTACTCGCGGGGTATATAGAACACCCCAAACTTTTAACACGTGTTTTATTATGAAAATAAAATTAAGTCATTATGATACATATTTATAATGTACAAGATGTTTTTTGTGTTATACAAATAAAATTATTAAATTTATTGCATACAAATGAAACTAACATTAATTTAAACTAAGCATACAAAATTTTCCTTTTAAAACACAAAATTTTATATTTTTTCATAAACCAGTATAAAATGTATATACCAGTAATAAATATACTTTATAATTAATGAGATAATGATAGTAGAAAGTAGAAAAATAATATTTTAATCATTTTCCAAACATTCAGAGCAGACTGTATACAAATGCTCAACTTTTCGCGGGAGTTCTCAGCCCCCAGATAAACTTTTGAAGATCATTACATTCCAATCATTCGAGAAAGAGAGATTGCATCAGGCATGAAGTTTCAATGACCTAAAATGTGCAGCTACAGAAAACATCGGGGTTCTGCGCATTCTTTTTAGAATCCTGGGAGTAATTTCTTGTTGCTAGGGTGTACAGAATACCCCGCGCGAGTGATCGTGGGTTAACTAATTTATGTCAAGTTTGAATTTGATCAGGAATAAATGATTGCTAAGTGGAACTAGTTTTTGAACAAGGATCTAAGAATATTAACAGAAGAAGTTATTTACACGTGGGAGAATATATACAAGAAATAGTGTGGGAAGTTAAAAAAACTAAATTTAATAATTGTTAAAGATTAAACAAATAAAATCAAAAATAACATTGTACATATACAGCAAAGATAATAGGTATTAAAAGGACTCGGCACCTTTTGAGCATTTTTTATATATGTATTTAAAAATTACATTTTAGCATTTCATACATTGTTTATTTAAGAAAATGATAAGAGATAAAATTTTTCACGTATTATTCGCACAATTTTATAAATTTAATTTCTTTGAAAAAATTTGGAAGTTTTAAAAATTCTACTCTTTTTGTGTTAATCAATTTTTTGACATAAAATGTTTATAATATTTCTGAGGATGTTTTAAACACATTAGGGATCGATTTTACAATACCTTAATTAGTTTTGGGAAAAAAAATAATAAAATGTTGATATATATATATATATATATATATAATATATATATATATATATATATATATATGCTTAAGTTCATCCAAAAGTTTTATATTTCCCACATTTCATATTTTAAAGAAAAGAAGTATTCAATTTCCAGTAAAATGGATCTTTAATATTGTTACATGCACTACATATAAGACACGGGTAAAAATGGAAGTGATAGGTAAATAATTCTAGAAGTGATATTCTGAATGTGAAAAAACACAAACCGAGAAAAACCATTTTAAAATTTATAATTCTGAAAAAATAATTATTATAAGCTTAAATAAACATAAAATACCACACTAAAATATTAGCTATATATTTTTCTTAATATAATATAAATCTTACTCCCCCCCAAGAACCAGGCATAGTTAAAAACTTTTCATTTCTATGGCACCTCATCCATTTTTCCCCTACAAACGAGCAGAAACTTTTAACAATTTTTCTACATTTTAATTGCTGCTGGTCCTCATATTGATCAAAGTCCGTTGCAGTCCTAACTAAACTCAGAACAACATTAGTTTTGTGCTAGTATCCTCTACCTTCCATACATTGAATAAGGCACGTCGCGAGTAATACCATCGGCCAACGCTGAAAAAAATCATAACTTTGGGAGTAGCAGGTAGTAGCAGCTAAATTTGGTATTAAATTAAAAGTCTACATCTACTCTATAGGACTTAAGTGTTTCTGTGATCACACAATCCGTGTCAATCCCAAAAGTTCTACTCCAATAAACACAAAAAAACGACATATACTAGTAAGAGGTACATACTGTGCTAAATGTTATGTTTTTACAATTTTAAATCAAACTTGAACCTAATTTGTAAGTCAAATCAAGAAATTACTTAACCCATGGCATGTATTAAAAAACCCGCTTAAATCTGTAAAATCTTTTTCAGACGAAACGATTGAGCTTCTTACTAGAAAATGACGCTCGCAAGTGTTTCTTGTAGCAAAAAGAAATCCGATCTAAACTTCTGATTGTAAAATATTTTTATTCGTGTACTGAGGAAAACTGTTTACCACATGGCTAGGGAATCTATGAGGACCATAAATAGTGGTTTTTTTTTTATTTCTCGCAATTTCATTTTGGGACTTTCCGAGCGCCAGATTGGGAAAACTGTCCACTGTGCTACGTTAATATTCACTCACACTCACTTACATTACAGGATCTGTATGAACACCTACTCATGGTTATTGACTTTCTGAGAGTGAAAGATGTCATGGACTTGATCTAGCTCAAATAGACATAGAGATAAGCAGCAACAATAACAAAAAAACAGATAAAAAAAAGAACAGTCTTATCAAATTTTAATCATAATTTATCTTTTGACTTTATTCAACATAGCTGTAATTCAGTGTAAAGAAGCAATTTTAAAGCTGTGTAGAATTAAATTATGTTATATATACTTATTAATATTACGTTACAGAAAATAATTCAGTTGAGATTAATTTTTCATTGAATATATAAATGAATAACTATAATTAAAATTCCGTCGTGATATATACAATAGCATAAACTTATTTATCTGTAATTAATAGCACCTTTTTTCAAAAACACCACATTAAATTACTTTGAAATTAACACCTAATTAAAAGTGTTTATAATTTAAATTGAACGGTTCTTATATATACATACATATATACATACAATTATTTGAACTTTCGACTTTTGATTTGGAATTTCAATTAATTATACGTTCAAATACTTTTTTAAATCAAAAGTATAATTTTGAATATTTTTCCAGTGATGGTGTATTGAAGAAATGTATGAACTAATTATAATACACTAATAGCATCAAATGAAATAATGTGTATTAAATGAATATATAAAGTGCCCTAAATAAACAGAAATTTTTATGTATTTCTTTCTCTTGTATTTATTTTATATGTTGCGCTACAAAATACAAAAATATTTACGTGTAGTTCCTTAAAGAATTGATCAAAATGATCAGTGGCAATTCGTGTGAAGTGGTTTAATAAAATGGTGCACTAAAATTAATAGTGGGGAGGAGGAGGTTTATTATAAAATTCAAAGGAAAAATCAGAGAAAAAAACTTGGTTTCTGGATATTTTCTAAATTAATTTCATTTAATAAATATGTAATTCAAATTGTTCTGAATACAGTTTCAGCATTTCAAGTCTGATATTTTGGTCAGCAATTTCGAAACTCTTGTGAAAAAGAATTTATCTGCTATAAAATTAATTTTCTGCTAACTCAAGATCTTTTAATGAATAATATAAATGCAGAATTGTCAGTTTCTTTTGACGAAAAACGCCTTCTTTGCACTTTTCTGACGAATTCTGAATTTTCTACCCAATTAGTCACAACTTTTGCTGTAAAAGTTTCTTCCTCTTATTTTAGTTTAAAATATCTCAATCCGATACAAGTCATTTTTTCAAACAATTGACATTACTTTAACTTTTAAAATTCTTTGCATGTTTCTCGAACAAAATAAGAATAACGTGTTTTTTTTATGTGTGTTGTACATTTTAAAGCTTAGGAAAAAGTATCTGTATGTTAACTAGGATTAAATTTATAATTTGGAGAAAGCTACAGAACAATTTATAAGATTATCAGTATTTGATAAATTACGTAAATGTAAGTGATCAAATGCTAATTGAAAAAATTCATCAAGTCAATTAGTTATAAATTAAATTAAAAAGAGCACGTGTTCTTTGAGAAGAATGAAAATGTCAATCATATATTTAAAGTAAGTTATAGGTTGGTAAAAAAGCCTTAGGTAAATCTTTGCTTGAGCTGTAGTTTCATGTAGCCACATAAGTTCATGACACAAGTTTTCAACCAATAGTGTTTTCAATCTTACCGTGGCATTTATTTATTGTTATATTCATGTTAACCACATACGTTTTATTGAATGTCTTGTTTTCTCTGGTAATATAGCTAGAAGATTTGAAACATTCATACGTTTTTATGCATATTAGAATTTCAACAAAAGTTTTAATCATATATCACATGTACTCCCTACTGAACTCTGTTCATTTGTAAAATCACGTAATAATATTATATAAGAAAATATTATGGCGTACACATAAACTTTGTTGTTACAATAAACTATATAGTTTAAAGTATTAAAATGGATCAAAATAATGAGTGATACGTGGCATAATTTAAATTTTTCAAAAAAAAAATTTGTGCATGCTTTTTTTTTATATTGCAACAAATTGTAGGGAGAAAAATTTGAAGTGTTTCGTTTACTTGATATTCAAAGAAATACTGAAGGAATAATCATTATAATAATAGTAATGAAGAAATAACATTAAGTAAATGTTGTGTCTTTTGAGTATGGAAATTCTTAAATAATTTAAAGGGACACAGTACGATTCAATTGACAAAATTGGTCAAAAAATCAAATCTAATTTTTCTAGCGTAAATTATTCTTTATATAGTTTTCTATAACCTCACAAAATTTAAAAACTCTAAACTTAAAAAAACACAGAATTATGATAGCTTTTACATTGATTTTTATTCCCCTCCCCCCCAATGGCAAATGAAAACTTTCAACTTACTTATCTCAGAAAGGTAAAATAACTAGTTAGTATTCATTTAAAATGTTAAGCCTTTTTTTTCTATTTTGCTTAATGCTTTGAATTTTTTTTCACCTATTGTTAATAGTATATGTAACAAAAATTGGTATGCACTTTTGAATCAAATGAATACTTATTTTTTAAAAAATAATTGAAATTAGAACTAGCAAATTTTTTAAGGAATTTTCAATAAGGATTCATAAAAAGAAGTATTGTACAAATACCAATAGTGCTATTGCAATACCCATACCAACTTTGGTTATACATAGTTGGACGTACTGGTAAATAAAATGTCATGTTTGTACGTAAATTTTGCAGGAGGAGTAGCATTTTAAAATCACTTAACAAATTTTTCCTTAAAAAATTAAATGGCTAACTTTTTATGAAATTTTGAGCCCAAAATCAGTTTTACATAGTATACACACATAGGAGGCAACCAAAAAATTTTTGAAAATTCTTAAATTAAAAATATTTTCTTAAATCGTACCATGTCCCCTTAAACAATTACATTCATAAATGATAAATCTTGTTATGTTAGAGATATGATCCAAAAGCAAGATTCGTCATTTTTTAAAGAAAAGATTGGGCATCAGGGAAAAACGTCAATAAGGAACCACATCTGTCTCTGGTTAAAAGATGGAGCGTCAATTAAGTAGGAACGGGGTAAGTGCAGAGTGTCAAAGAAGCGAGAGTAGTATTAAAGCCGGTCTCCACAGTAAAGCTTATCTTTTAAATCATTGGCACACTTCACAGGGCTACCATTCGAAGTATATTATCCGTTATTAATTAAGTTAAAGGGTTTGTATGTGGTATCCACGAAGATATAGCAGAAGGACGTGGAAAGGTCATGACTCTTCAAATAGTTGGTCCCTAGTTTTGCATGTTAAAAGAAGAAAGGAAGAATGTGGAACATGAAGTATGCTTTCTTACCCAGACATCAATGGAATCATCGTAACTAAAAGGCATGTCATGGTGATAGGAACTTGGCATACCGTAAAGTATCTTGAAGATGGGTGTTAAGAAACCTGACTCTAGATCAGAAGAGTTGAAGAAGGGGAACCGGCCTCAATCAATTGATGCGTTACGTGCAAGAGAAAAAGGAGTACCTATCCAAATAATCATTAGTGATGTGTTATGGGGGCACCCCTTTACCCCCAAAACCAAGGCCGCCTTAATGAAAGCATTCAAGTTCAACAGTGAGGAGAAAAATCTTGTAAAGCAATACTAAGGTGGAGTAGGCTGGACGACAATTCCTTGAAATGCAGTATATGGAGTTTTGCCAGAGTAGTTTCTTCTAACTTATTGTATGCTGCAACCAATGTCTCAATGTCAGTAGAGGTGATATAAAAAATGGTGCAACGTGTAGAGTTAGAGATGTCATGATGTACTTTCCATGGCCAAAAATGTCCTGTGTGAAAAAAAATGACTGAACTTACTTTCGAAACGTCCCTCGTATTAGCTTTTGATTGCATGATTGCCTATTGACTTCGCACTTTGAAGCAACACCTTGGCATTTGGAGGCGGACTTTGCAAAGTTGAGCTTCGTTCGGATAACGAGGGTGTGGTATAAACTCTGACGTACCTCTCTCCAAATTTCCATATCTCACTATTGTGAAAATTTGAATATTCGCAGATTTAGCGTGCGTCAGGCTCTCTGCACGGTAGTTTGGGATTGCCATTTTTTATAACATTTCTAATTAGTTTCAATAATGAAGATAATTATTTTTCTATTTATTTGACTCTGTTATAATCATAAAAAGCAACACTTTTAACATTATAAATTTATTTTTTAAAAAATGTAAATATTTTATTATTTTAACCATTTATTAACTATATCTGCAAGGGTAAGCCACTAAAGTGTTTAACTTTTATCCTAACTACCGTAAAATTGAGCTTAAGTCGTCAGGATGGTTAATATTTTAGTACTGGAAATTATGAAGCTTATTCCTTACGTCATAAGGGTCACAAATATCAAATAGATTTTGGAGCTATATTCTTCCAAAAAATACCATTTTTTCCTCATGACCGGTCCATAAATATGTCATCAATCATAGGATATGACGAAGTCCGACTCACAAAAATCATTTTTGAGAGCACATTTGAAGAGCTTTTAGTTGTTATCTTTTTCTTACCACACTCCTAACTGCGCATTAGATTGAACTTTAACACCTCAAAAAAGTATAAGTTACTTTGGGAAACTTGCCACTTGAAAACTTTAAAATGACATATAACTGGATCCTCACTTACTTAAAAAAGAATTGTCAGAGACTCCGAATATACTTTTTAGGTAGATTTTACAAAAGTTTTGTGGATTGACCACTTCAAATGAAATGTTTAAAGTTTTACGACAATGTTATGCGTAAAAGACCATATACATCGTTCAAACAAAGTGGTACCTGTCAGAAACTTAATGTCATATTTTGAGCAACACAAATACGCAGAAAAATGCAAATTTGAAAAAAAAATTTCTTAAAAAATTGATATGTTTTACTTTTTAATGCCTTATCTTACCATTCTATACTTGGGTTTTATTTTAAGAACACTCAGAACACTATTCATAACTGTATTTCTGACTTATTATTGAAGTTTTAGAAACTCGACAAACATATGTTTGGGTTTTAAGTGCGATAGAATTAAAAAAATTTCATAATCAACTTTTAGGTACAAAACGGTTCAATAGGCTTTTATCACTGCAAATAAATTACAATAGGAAATTAAATTGAAAAATGTTCTTAACAGATTCAACTGGATCCTCAACATCAGAAATACTTCAGATACTCCGATAAGAAGAATCGAATTCTCCATATAATGATCGAAAAATATCGTATTTACATTTTGTATCATATCAATACTAAGACTACATGGATGCCATTTGTGTCCATACTTTTTTATTAAAATGTTTGTTGTTTTATTCTCTACTGAAAAAATGCTTCTCGAGTTCCGAACCATCTTATACAGCATGAAAAGTTGTATAAGAGTAATTAGAGGCCAGAAATATTACAAAAATATATAAATTTGATGATCTAACCTTTCATCAATTCATTGTTTTAAAAATGCACTTCCATAATTATAATATTTATCTATTAAATCACACTACTTTCAATACGAATGTTATTTCTTTTTTATAGCAATGTCGAAGAGATTGGTACTATTCCAGAGTTTTTTGAAATAAGGAACTATGGATTCACACAGTTTTATTTGAAATATTAATTTGCATGAAGGCTAGCGATTGTGGCTGTTCCTTATAATTTTGAGGTAGAGGTTGAGAACGGGTATGGATAATAATGCGTCAGTTACGTAATCTACTCTCTGCACCACGTGATAACTTTCAGATATTTCAAATCCTCATGCGTACAAGACTCCATTACTTTGCAGACGGTATTGTGATATTTAATCGGAACTTAAACTCACTAATCGGCTTAAAAAATTCTAAGCTCGTGTCGTATTACTCATTTCTACAACTTATAAACAGGTGGAGCTTCAGAGAAAGTTTCAAAGTTAATTTTCGAATATAAATTAAGGGGAAATGATGTTATCTTAACAATACAATGAAGGTAAAATTTCAGTAGTTATTAAACTTTTGGATAGGAAGGCATATTTTTACTTTCAGATAAAGGTAAGTTTATTAATATGACATGTTAAATCTATTGAAATAGTAGACTATTGAATATTGATTGACTATTGATTAACATCCAACTTTCGTGCAGTGGGAAGGCTATTGGTGACGGTCCTCACAATATTGAACGAAAAGTAATGAAGACACATTAGTTGGCATTGCATTCTATAAACGCCCACCATGCCAACCCAATGTGAGGACTTTGAGCCTCGATAAATTTACCGTACATATTCCATGTCCAACTTGAATGCCTTACAGATAACATGATTCGAAACCGCGGCTGGATTGCAACTATATTCACCAGGAACTCGCCAGCTCATGATAACTGTTTTATCGTGGATTTAAGGTATCCGACTACGTGTTCGGAACTGTGATTTTACAAAAGTGCATAAATGGATAATTTTCAAAATATTTAGTGTCAGTTAGATTAGAATAGATGTATAAAATTGTTTTAAGGACATTTTGACAAAAAAAAAATATTTAAAAACAATATTTTGGCTAAAAATTAACTTAGAATAATATTGTATTCAAAATGTTTTTTTTTTGTGAAAAAAATTTTTTATAAAAATATTTTGCCTGTATATAGATAAGATCTTTTTACAGAGGCTCAACTAAATTTTGGAAATTTTATAACTTAGAAGGGGGGTTTTCATATTTTGAACAACAAGGGGGGCAATTTTAAAAAAAAACCCCCCAATAATTTTCTCAATGGGTGGTAACTCTGAAAATAATGCAATTTTTTTAAAATTCTAGTTAGCCTCTGTGAAAATCTGGTATAAAAGGAAAATATTATTATAATGGGGGAGTTTTAAAAGAAGAACATTTTGAAAAAAAATTATTCTGTTTAATTTTTCTAAATATTGTATTTGAATAATTTTTTTTTCAAAAAATTTTTTAAAAAAATTTATGCATGTATTCTAATTGAAGGGCACTAATTATCACGAAAAATTTTCCATTTATGGGTTTTTTTTAAAACCCCGGTTTCGAATAAACAACCTTAAAATATAATTACCATTAATATATAATCAGTTACATAAATAATTAGTATGGAAAATATTTATATAAAGTAAATATCCAAGAAAATGTTACAAATAGGAAAATTAGGTATTTTTTAAGCAGATTCTGGTGAATAATGCAGAAAAGAGCAAAATATAAAATATTTTCTATTACTCGATGTGTTAATTTCTCTATTAGGGTTTGCTACATTCTCCCAAAACTTCAGAATAAATTATCTTGTCTCTCCTTTTAATTAATGATTTAGTATTTCAATTCGACGTCTGGAGTTCAGTTAGCAGTAATTTGGTTGCAAAAATAGTTCTTTCTTTGTAGAGTCCTACGCAAGTAGCATCAAAAGAGAAATTCACAGATTTAATCACTTCAAACCTAACTGGACGCGTCTCATTTAAAATCAGAGTTAACATTGGAGTATTATATGCAATAACATCCCTTTTACATAATATACATCTAATTTGCTTTTAAGTGAATGCCATGCTGAGAAAGAGCAATAATCAAAAAATATATATTTATTTAATATAAATATCTTATCTCTCGCTTTTATATCATTCATTTCGATTGATACAGGAAAAATCTTTTTTATTAAAAAGGAAAGACGCAGATCAGCTCTTATTTTAACATATTTACCCAAAATCATCATGTGCAACATAATGTGAACTTAAAGTAAAAAAAAAAATGAAATGGTTAAAAAAGTAGAATAAAATCACACTGAATGAAAAGAGATCGAGCATCCCCACCTATAATGAATTAAGAATGAGATGTTGTCAATTTAATCTACATTTATTCTACATTATATAATATTTCACACATAATATCATTTCTGAACTCATTATGCTAGTCTCGACATGCCTCCTGTGACAGTCATTCTGAATATTTCAAGGGATTCCCTCCCGCGTTGCCCAGATCGACGGCGGCTGTTTCACATACATTGAATAGCGATCCTAGCGCTATGAAATTCTAACGAACCGCATCCTACTGGCTCCATTTGAATACACTTTAAGAGATTCAGGGGAACTTCTCTCCATTTAAAACCATATGTATCAATTCCTCACTTCAGCTATAAGCTGACAAAATTTCTCCGTTACTTACATGCAAGTCTTTTGTATGTAAAACAATTTCAAAAAATTATTTTAATAAAGTATCGATATATAAATAGAATTATTTTGAAAAAAACGGCAACATTTTAAGGTATCCGACTATGTTCGGAACCGGGATTTTGCAAAAGCGTATAAATGGATAATGTTTATGATATTTAGAGTCACTTAGATTAGAATACGTGTATAAAACTGTTTTAAGCATATTATTACGATAAAAATTATTTAAAGACCATATTTTTACAAAAAATGAACATAGAATGACCCATTTTCAAAACATTCTTCTTTTATGAAAAATGCATGTATAACAATAATATTTTGTTGTATATAGCTCAGACCTGTGTATATAGCTTGAACTAGGATTTTTGAAATAAAATATATAACTTAGAAGTGGATTTATCCATACTTTAGGGGGAGAAATTTTTAGAAAAAACGCCGATAATTATTTCAATTGGTAGTAACTCTAAAAATAATGTGAATTTTTTAAAAATCCCAGTTCAGTCCCTTTGGAGATGTCTTTACTTTATATAAGCAAAATATAATTATCATAAAAGCATTTTTTATAAAAAGAGAACGTTTTGAAACTATGTCATTCTAAGTTAATTTTTCGCCAAAATATTGCATTTAAATAATGTTTTTTGTTATAATGTCCTTAAAACAATTTTATACATGTATTCTAATCAAAGTAACACTAAATATCATGAAAATTATCCGCTTGTGAGCTTTTTTAAAGTCATGGTTCCAAACGTAGTTGGATATCTTAAAGGAATTTAAAATTTATTTATTAACGAAATTATGTAAAGGCTTTGCGATCATATTAGAAAGGAAAAATAGAAATTAAGTTCATGTTATATGTTTTGTATTTATTAAGGAAATTATTTGCTTTCATCTATTCTCGATTTTGAAGAATTCGACTACGTTTGGCACCGTGATTTTGTAAAAGTGTACTAACAAGTATTTTTTTTTAATTTTTTAGTGTCACTTACATTAGAATACTCGTATAAAAGTGATTTTAAAACACTATTACAATAAAAAATTTATTTAAATGCAATATTTTGGCAAAATTTAATGTAGAATTACTTGTTTTCAAAACATTCTTCTTTTGTGAAAAATGCTTCTATAATAATAATATTTAGCCTATATATAGCTAAGATTTCTCCAGAGAACCTGAATTAGAATTTTTGAAAAATTCACATTATTTTCAGAGTTACTGCCAAATAAAATAATAATCGGTGCTTTTTTCCAAAACTTTTTCAATCTGATGTTTTAAAATATGGATAAATACACATTTAAATAATATTAGGTTGGGGAAAAAGAAATCCATTATTTTTTCGGTGGATGGTTGTAGTGTCGATAACTCGTGAAGTATCGACCAAACAATTTCAAATTTATGCTCGTTGTTAAGGTGACATTTTCACTAAAAAATATTTTGCTTTTTTTGGGTCCATTCAATTGTGAGTTACAAGGATGTTAAAAAAAAAAGCAACAAAACAAAGGTACTTTTTACAGTGTTTTTTGAAAAAAGAAAATGAAGAGGTGGCTGAAATTTGAATTTTTATGATCCCGATATGTTACAGTAACTACTTGAAATTTTTGGGTTTAATATTCCGTTCAGGCATTTTGGTTTTTTGGTAACCGCCATCGAAATTCAATAAAATCCAGTAATAAAAGTTGAACGACATGTTATAGTCGTAGCATTGCCCAGAGCAAGAGGGGCCATAAAAAAATTTTTGTTTTTAAATAAAAAAGCCCCATGTTTGGGTCCCAAAAAAAACCAAAAAAGAGGGATTAATTTCATCTGGGCCCTTGGCCAAACGGAATGAAACGACCCATTTTTTGCGGATGGTGACGGGGGATGAGAAATGGGTCACCACAATATTGTGTAAAAACCGTGGTCAAAGCGCGGAAGCAAAACGTGGCCAAACCGGACTACACCCAAAAAATCTTTTATTTGGTGGGATAAACGAATAATTTTTAAAATTTCTTCCGTGGGGAAAAAACTAAATTCAGATATCTACGACAATAACTGGACCGTTTAGCTAGGATACCGAAATGCCAGAATTGGCCAACAGAAGAGGTGTTTTTTTCCATCAGGACAACGCCAGGCCACTCACGTTTGTAGTGATCGCCGAAACCTGGGGGGCCTGATTGGAAAGTTTTTAAAGCATCCCCCGATAGACCGTACCGGACCCAAAAGATTACCACCTTTTTTCGCATTACAAAGCTTCCCGAGTGATAAGAAATTGGATGAAGAAAGATTGTTAAAAACGATTACCAGCTTTTCTCCAATAAAACAAAACTTTTGAAAAAGGCAATTAAGTTTCTTTTAAATTGGCAATAAATTATACAACAAAAAATATATATTTAGAAATGGGCAATCCCTGTTAAATAAAGTTTTGAATTTAATGCAAGAATAATGGATTTCTTTTTCCCCAACCTAATATATTTCAAAACTTCTAGATTAGGCTCTGAACAGAGATCTGAGGTATGTATATAGGCAAAATATTATTATTATGGAAACATTTTTCCTAAAAGGAGAAAGTTTTGAAAATAGGTAATTTTGCATTCATTTTTTGCCAAAACATCACATTTAAATAATTTTTATTGAAATAATATTCTGAAAACGATTTTATAAGTGTATTCTAATCTAATAGACACTAAATGTTAAAAAATTGTTTGTACGATTTTGAAAACTCACGATTCCAAACGCAGTCGGATACCTTAAGACAACCAAGAAACGTTCTTTAAGTACATTATTAGCTGCATGGCCCGGCGTTGCACGGGCTTTCACTACTTTTATAAATTTTCCTTTTCCTTCAGAAAATCAGAACTTCTAATACTCTTTTACAAAATGACTTCCATCCCCCTCCTTCACTTAGCCCGGCGTTGCTCGGGCTTTTACCGAGTGTATAACTTAAAAATGACTGTTTCGAAATTTTTTCGCTTCTTTTCTTTGATAGACAGGTTTATTTCCCCTCGTCGTTGAACGAACATTTTTAAATGCATAACATATTGTCATGGAAATTCCCCTTAACCTCTCGCTTCAGAGTTCTTGAGTACGTGAACATTCACCGATTCTTAAACAACTTGACAGGTGCAACCATCTAGTGGCACAAAAAGTAATAAATTATTGCACACAAAAAATTCGTAAAAAAAGTTTTAGGCATTTTATTTTTTAAATCACTAACTGTAAAAGATCAAAGAATGAATTTTTAAAAAATCATTTTCATATAAATGCATCGTTATTGATTCATTTTTAAAAAAATCATAAAATATGTTAAGTATCGTTGTTTTGAAAAAAAAATACAGTATCGCGACGAAATAAATTATCTTTCCAATTACAAAATTGCTCTCGAAGTTATTAGATGCGCGAATAAAATATTGAGTATCTTTTAAGAAATCATAAAAAAGTAAGCGATGATGTTGTTTCGAACCCGGGTATAAAATTCTCTAATCCAGCTCTCTAGGCGACCGATCCACGAAATCTTTGGAAAAAAAGAAATAAAAGACCTTTAAAATAAAAGGAAGAGATTTTCAATTTCGCATTGCGTTATTTGATATAGTTAAAAAAATTTTTTCGGGCTTCATCTTTATGTCAATGTTTTCAAACTTTATATATCGATTGCAAACGACGGTAATTTTTAAACAAAAAAATTTAACAAAAATGATGCTTACATATTTCTCGCAAAAGGGAAAAAAAAACGACAAACCCAATTTTTCTTCTTAAAACTGTTATTTTTAAGCTAATTTTTCATTCTTTGCATAGATTACGGATAATATCGTTCTACACACGGAAAAAAGTTTCGTGAGATTATTTTTATAAATAAAGAAATTATTAAGTATTTAAATATAAGTTTGAGTATTTTTTGAAAAACTTAAGAAAAAAATTTTTTTGCATTTTATTTTTTAAATTACTGATTCTAAAAGAGAAAAGCGTGAACTTTTTTAGTGTAGAATAATATCATTTCATTAACGCGAAAGAAATTGCAATAGGAATGATTTAAAAATCATTTTCATAAAAACGTATCAATTTTGATTTATTTTAGAAAAAATCGCAAAAAATGGAAAATATCATTATTTTGTAAAATAAATTATACCATATCGTGGCCATATCTGTAATTATTTTTTACCTGAGTCTCATAAAAAAGAAAAGTTAAATCGTGTTTTAAAAATGTCTGGTGTAAAAAAAAAATTGGAAAATTTGAACGCTACTGGTGGTGAAAAATGGCATTAATTATGCATTTTAAGGTTTTTTTATTAATATCTTTTTAACTAATTGGAATATCGGAATATAGATGGTCAAAGCGGATTCCTCGGATCATTCTCAAGCTTTTGGTACCTTCGGTGGGTTTCTGCGTCGTGCGGTTCGTGAGAAGATACACCTTGTTGCATAGATACGTGTGTTTACCTTCGAATTTTAATAGTGTAGATTAAGGCAAATTTTATAACTTTTTTCTTATCTCGAAAATGAAGGACATAATATTTTTAGTTAATGTTTCAATCCACTACGAAAATATCAAGGTATTTTTTATAACATTTAAACAGGTACAAATTTAGAATTTTCAATAAAATTTAAGAATACTTTTTACATTTTTTATCGATAATTTATTATGCAATGCATTTTATTACAAGTGCCTCTTAAAATTAAAACAATCATTTGTAATTCCATTAACATACTATTATAAGAAATAAATGTAAAAATTTATAATGATTCATTAATTGAAAATTCTGAATTTAAATTAGAATGTTAGCTGTAAAATATTCCTCTCCTGTAAGTGATTAAATAATGATATTTCAGAATGAAAGAATAATTTAAGATAAAGAGCAAACAGTTATGAACATTTTGCATAAATATGAATTGTTTCATTTGTAATTGCTTAACTTTTATTAGAACTTATTTTCATGGTGCATTTTGCAACGCATTGCATTTTTCTTTACGTACTTATGCCTTATCTGTCTCGCGTACCTCATTAAGGACATTTTATTATCAATATATATTTCATTTAGTAACGGACACATTACATCGCAAAAAATGTATATTACAGCCACCTCCCGTAATTACAATTTTTAAATGATTAATTATTAACTACATTGACAAAATTTGTTTTCCTAATTATAAATGTTGGGAAACATCTAAGAGAGAGAGTTAAAATGCATCATATCATTTAAAAATGTTTAATATTTTAAACCATTCTCATAACGATTTACTATAAAAAGGCAAAATCAAATGCGAACTAAATAAAAAAAAATAAGTGATATATATAAAAAAATTAAGACAAAATTCATATTTCGAATGGATGAATAGAATAGTATTTTTTTAACGATTGAAAGTTTTAGCGATATATATATATATATATATATATATATATATAAATAGATATTTCTATTCGTAACCTTTAACTGAAAACTTAGATGATGCAAAATGAATGCAATATTGCGTCAGCTTTTCCCCTCAGGCACTAAACCTTCCCTGTAGACTTAGTATCACCTCTTTCTAAGGGGACGAAACCAGAAGAATCCTGTAAAACCCCATAAATCAAGGCTTTGGGGGAATTCGCTTGTTCGCTGTCTCTTTCGAATTTCTCCATTTAAATATCGTTGTCCCCCTAAGTTGGGGTTCTTTTGTCTGTTAAAAATCATTGTGGCACTTTGTTTCAGTGCTTTTCTTACGAAGGAAACCCCGAACATTAAATAAACACTTTGAACTCAGCAGTTGCCTTTACTGGGTCGTTGAAATGTGTCATATATATATATATATATATATATATATATATATTATATATATATATATATATATATATATATATATATATATATATATATATATATATATATATATATATATATATAGGGAGAGTGAAACTAATAGTAGGATTTGAAAAAAGAGCATAGATTTGTCTGCATTGCTGAAACAATACAAACCCGGTTAGTCTAGTTTATCTGAAAAACTGGTTTTCGAGTCCAATTTTTGTCATTTTTTTAACAGTTACATTGTTACAGCAATGGAGACGAATCTAAGTTGCGTCGAAAATCGGTAATTAATTTAATTTTATTTAATAAATTGATATTTGAAAAAAAACTGTATTAAGATTAAACACTACAAGTTTAAAAACTTGTATTTGAACTTGAGTGGATGAAATGAAAGTTTATTAACGATTGAAAATTTCAGCAGGATATATATATATAGGGAGAATTTGAGCTAATAGTAGGAATTGAAAAACAGGTGTAATATTGCTTCATTGGTTACATCTATTAATCTATTGTATCGTGTCTTGAAATCTTAGAGTTTTTCTTCTTTTTTTTTTATGAGAAAAAATCCCTTGTTCAATAAAAACACGAGGAAGTAAATTTCAAAGAGAAAGGAAAAAAAAAAAAAATTCCAAGATTTTGGGTTGATTTGATTTGATTTGATTTGAATTGATTGACTCTGAAACAACATGCAGGTTGTAGGTATAAGGCGTCGTGGTACTCAACTTCAGTCAGTTGATGAGGGCAATCCCTTAGCCTGAGGATGCCCTCTTTCTAAACTTCTACACCACGCCAAGCCAAGATTTGAGACGAAGATAAATTTGATAAAAAGTATAATTCCAGTATGCCTCTAAATAGTTTTAAGACATAAATTTAGGAGTAAACTTCTCTTTTCAATTTTTGTAACAACGACTTTTAATATATATCGGCCGAGAAAATAATTTTCCTTTGATAACTATTTTTCTTCTTTTTCCTTCTACAAAACTCACAAAGGGTTTGCATATGATTCTAAAACAAGACAAGGGTTACAAAATGGCGGGTGTGTCTCGTTCCTTTTATGGTAGCGAGTGAATAACCGACATACATGGAACTTGCAAATGTCTCAGTTTGCCATTGGTGGTAATCGAATTCTCTACTTGTCACGAGCTTGTCATACTCTTAAGAGAGGTCGTTGACCTTAATATTCTGAAAATGAAAATAAGTATTACATAATAAATTTACACAAATATCAGTGAATCGTCTTACTTAACTCTGCAGCTTTACAGCACGCTTGTCGACATTGGATATTTTCAGAACATAGTTATTCAAAACAAATTCCTACAGTTAGTATTTTCAAGTTGAACACATGGGAAATTATTTACTGGGATTAAAAACATATCCAAACCTCTTTTACCTCCAGTACCTACATCTGGTAGTACAGGCGAGTTTTGAATAACAGGTGACGATATCCATCCCACGCATGCGCAAATTAAATATTACTTGAATTTATATTATACCATCACACACGCATTTCAAGAATAAGCACTTTTTTTTTTTCAAATTAATTTTTAAATGACAAGGAACTATAAAGAGACCGATTGATTAATTTTTTAAGTAAGAGAAAAATTATTCGGGGTATTTAAATATATGGTATTTTGTGGAACAAAAGGAATATGAAAACTTTCATAAAGCTTTCGTGATGCATATGGATAAGCGGAAATTACACATTTTAGTTTAATTTAAAGTATGGCATTGATTTTCATATTCCACTTATTTGTTAAATGACAGCAAAGCATTTTAAGTATTATTTCACCTTCAAGTCTGAAGTAATATTTTCTAATTGGTTTTTTTTTTTATTTAAGTCAAATATTATTGAGAAATTATTTACCTTTTCCAAAATCTTTAAAATTAAAAATTTTTGTGCTAAAAGTATATCGATACTGTTATTTTTTAAACGTTTTTTTCAGTTAGAAAATCGAAACAATTTTGAAAAATGGAAATGTTGTTGAGACCTGTACATAAGTGTTTGTTAAAACTTATTTTCCAGTAAAATCAAAATTAAAAGATATTCATTTTATAAATTATACATTTTTAAAAACATAGAACTAAATAAACAATAATAAACTAAATATAGTTAAAAAATAGTGAAAGATTATTTTTCAACAACAGCTTATGAAACAATTTCGATTATATTAAAACAAATTAGTTTACCTGATTATTTCGCGGTGTACTATTATAATTTTAAATTATTCTTTTAAAATTGTAGGCATTAAAAATTAGCCTTCAATTTCTGTATAATTCAATTGAGTTCATTTATGCAGGATGCTAATTATTTCAATTAAATGAAATCTTACTTTTATCACCCAGCGTTCCCTACATATTCAAGACGTCCCAGTGCCCCAATAGCTGAGTGGCTTCGGTCGTGAATTAGGGCTGACGTTATACTTCTGTCGTGTGAAGTCGGATTCAAATGTTGCTGCCACTGATGAATTTCCTTGTTGAGCAAGTTTATCGTGGCTCAAAGCCCTTACGTTGACGTGGTGTGGAAGTTTAGATAATGATGTGCCAAATAAGAAAAATTCCCCGTCACTTGACCGTAGTTCAAAGTAACGAAATATGTCGCCTTCGAGTTAATTCTAAATGCAACATTAGTAGGAATAAATTATGAGTAACTAGATTACTCACATGTCTAAATGTGTTCAGCATAACTTTTTCCCCCTTATCATTTCTGCAATTAAGATATACATTCTAAAAATAAATTTTTATTGTTTGTTTTTTGCTCTTCTTATCAATAAATAAATAAAAAAAAAATTTTAATTTAATTTTACGTTGAGAAAACGTAAGTTTAATGTAAAATGGCTAAAAAAGTAATGTCGTTAAAAATTATAATAATTTTAAAGACTATAAGTAACAAAAAGTAACCAATTTACACAACGTTTTACCATTTGCCAACAATGTTTCGTAAGGCTTTTTATTCATGTGATAACAGTCGTGATAAATCTCTTACAAAGTTTTTACAACAAGCAAGCCATATGTATCTATTTATACGTGTATATCTGTAAAATGCTAAATCATTGTTTTAATTTTATTAAACTTCCAGAACTTATTCTATTTATAAAGTTATTTGTAAAAAGCATTTTTTTAAATATATTTTTGCACATGAAAATATCAAATTGATGAATAGTATGAAATAATTTATTCGTGAAACATGGTAAACGAGTATTTTCTTTTTATATTTAGCTTAAAGAAAAAAAAATTTCTTCATCGGTAAAATTGTAAAGTACGTTTTAAGACCAATTTCATCTTTATTATCACAAGTATGTACGAATAAATATTCAGTGGTATACGTAAAATATGAGCAAAACATACACAAAAGGGAAGGAAACAATTTTCCCAAATTTATATATTTCGAAGATCTTGGAATGTAAGACACACATACAATAGAAAAATTAGCGCTTTAAGTGCTCGAGGAGATATTTTGATACACGTATGTTTAAGAAATATACATTTCTTTTTAAAAACAGTAAAACAGATTGGTAATTTTATTTTTGAAACAAGTAATTCCATAGCCCCTTCACCATCAAATATTTTAGAATGTTTTTCTTTGCCCTCTTTTTTTAAAAGAAAAGGGGGAAAATAAACTTTTACATTTATATTTTAAGTATTATGTTGCTTACATGTTGTACTCAGAAAGCGAGAAATAGTTTTCAACTATAAATGTTGTACAACAAATAACGAACACCTACCGTATTTTTGTTATCGAACTGAGTTATTGCAGAAACATAACGTTGAACAAACTGAAGAATAGGAAAATAAGCAACCAATGTCATATTTGCTTGGTTTATGAGGCTCATTCGTTAGCTTGAAGTGTGTTTTCATGTCGCGGCAAAAGAAATATTAAGGGTCGAATTGCTTTGGGGCGAGAAACCTTAAGATTTGTGCTTCGAAGCCGAACGGAATTTGGAACATACCTAAGTAACGTAAACGAGAGAGAACAAATTCTGTAGTTTCATTCTCGATTCAACAGATATAGAGACGATGACGAATGGGAATACAAGCGTATTTTACTTTTCTTTATTATACCTTTCGGACAAATCCATCTTGTAATCCTGTTTTTTTTCGGTTGTATACAGCACTTAAATATAAGAAACTAATCTAAAATTAGTAACATAAAAAAAATTAAGTCAATTCCTACTTAGATCAACAAAGAAATTTTTTTGTTTTAGCTACTTTTTATTAAATAGTTATAATTAATATAAATATGTATATACATATGATAGAATCACAACATTAAGTGGTAATTAATTTTTATTAAATAAAAAACTTGGTATTTTTAGAAAGCTAATAAGATGGCCTATAAAATAAAATCATAAAAATAATAGTCAATTTTTTGAAAAAAATCACGATTTTAGGGTAGTTTTACAACTTAAAACAACTGAACTGTAAAATAAAGTTTAAAACAACTGAAATCTTAACGCTTTTATTTAAAAGGAACAATATAAAAATTCTTGAAAAAGTGGCTATTTGTTCTCACGACATATTATATGATACACTAAATTTATTTAAGATAAGGTTATGCTGTTAGCATTGCTGTCCATGTCAACTTGTGTTTTTTTTTACAAAAAGGGCATGAATGACTTTAACTCTAACATGAATATTCAAATATTTTAAGAGAATTAAAAGTAGGGGAAATAAATGTTGTGTATCTAAAAGTTTGTAATTTTTATTTTGAAACAAGCTGCATTTTAAAAAACTGGAAGAAATAACACATGTATATTATACACTTAAGTGTGGTGTTAATTCTTCAAAAAATACAATAAATGATATTTTTTGAGACAAAGGAATTTTAAGTACGGAAGACTAAATTTTATAACAGGATTCTTTTTTTCGTGTATTGTTTCGTGAAAGTAACTGATGACTATAAAAGGAACATACCACATGAAGGGTCATATTAGACATTTCAGAGAACATTTGCTATTATTAACGTATTTAACGCCAGAGAGGAAGTTATTGTTTTTTACCGAAAAGCAATCATTGGTCGTTACAAGGAACAAGTAAAGCTTAATGGCTGACATCGAGTGAAATAAGTAAGATTTAATCTGAGCTTCAAAAAGAAACACTCCACGTTCATATATATATATATTATGTAGAGAAAGTGCACTTCTGTGAAAATAATCCCATTAAAAAAAAGGAGCAATGGGAACAATGAGGTCGTTGTTTTTTTTACCCGACACTTGGCATCTCTTCTTCTGTATTATTTTTTCTCTTGATGGGGAAGAGGGAGGGGTTGACTTCAAAATTACCTTCAAAATTGACTCAAGGCTAATGTCAGCAAAGCTCGGAGTAAAAAAGAAACAAAAAAAAAAAAAGTTTCATATTTTTTTAAGAAAATTACCGTTTGTTGGCATTAATGTTATACACCAGGTAAGAGTGAAGTTTGGATTTCGCAGTCATTTATAAAAATATTGAAATTCATTTATGTATTTATATTTTTCCATTTACGTTAATTTTCTCCTATAAATATAGAATACATCAAAAACGGTATATGTAACGCTAAAGTTTGTTATGATAAATCATTTTAAGCACACACAAAGAAATAAATCAGTTTTAAACTTGAATATCAAAGATTTATAAAAATCATACAAGTCAATTCCTCTGAATTCATTGAAATATGGGCTTTGAGTCACATATAAATCAAAAGTTGCAAGTTTGGTATAGTTCATTTTTTCATAAAATTCTTCACAACTAAATCAATCACTATTGCTCAAATTCAAACACATTTCTGAAAATTTTCTATTATCTTTTTCACTTAATCTTTTCTTCCAAAAATATTTTCTTTCTCTTCGTTTCTTGAAGACCGTTGTTGCAGTGCTATTCTTAAAAAATATATATGATTGCTTAGAAATGAGCTAATAATCACAAGCCATAGCATGGGAATTACGGATTACAAGACATGTATTTTGAAACATATTATGGAAAATGTTCTTTCCAAATATTCCCACAAATCTGTTTTGAATTATCTCACCCGACATTTTACATTATCAGATAGATACATATTTTTTAAATTACGTAACTATCAAAGATTTTAAGAGAAAACAATCAATATACAAGGTTACAAATTAAACCAAATAGATGAAATTAAATAAATCAAATTTGCTATAAATAGGATTATTGTAGGGTTTTTTTTAAAAAAAAAACACAATTTAATTTAACTTCGTTAGCCTCTAAATTAAATGCTTTTAGCGTTAGACTCTTATGAAATAATAATTTTGATATATGTAACATACCAGCATTCTTAACTTATTTATTATATTAACTGAAAATTATTTTATAAATTTAAACTTGTTATACTATTTTTGTCATCAATTGTTTTGAATAAATGAAAATTATTTTCATGCTTAAACTCTCCCTTAATTTATTTGTGCGTATATTGAGTTCACTATCGCATGTTCAAAGTCCGGATTCCAAATACAGTCTGTAGTAAATTTATTAAGGGAAGATTTTTGATCAAATATACCCTAATTTCTAAGCAATATTGATGACTCCTTAGAATATAATACTAATTAATGGAAAGGAGGACACTATCTATTAGAATAGCATTGTAAATGAATGAATGCTAAAATGGATTACGGGGAAGTGGGAATTATTAAATATTTGAATATTATCTTACAAAGCGTCATTAAAAAATCTACAATGTGAAAAAGGATTGAATTTTTGGAAATAAATTATAAATAATGTAAAAAAAACTTTCAAATTGATTCAAAGAAACATCATTTTTAAGATGCATCCCTTAACTTACTAATCTTAAAAAATAAGTATATCGTATTTGCTTTGAGCTTAAAACGTTGCAAAACTTTTATATATCATAATACGGCATTTTTCTTTAACGACCAAAATGATTTGAAAAAAAAAATACTTAAGTATTGAATAATTAAAAATAAAAATTTTTTGCCAATAGTATTATATATATTTAGAATTTTTATATGTATGCGAAACCACACATATAACACAGGATAGCTCTCCACAAGTTCAGACAGGTCAAGGAGAATGTACAATGCGCCCTCTATCCTTAGATTAAATCATTACTCTTTTGTATGAAATAAAATGCATTTATTTAGTATGTAATTCCATTAATTATAACACGTAACTAATACTGGAATTCTCAAGATAATAATTTGATGATCTAAAACACAAGAAAAATAATTCATTTTTAAAATTACTAAATCAAATAAAAAACAGAACACTAAGTATTTCTTTTCTATTTGAAGTATTTAGTTTAAATTTAAAAACTGTACTGATGAAGCTATCTCCTAATGATACTTAAACAAGAAAGAAAATACTGCAAATACAGAGGGCAAACATAAAAGTAATTCCTGCGGTGGAATATTTACCAAAAAATTACCACATCCTTTTTTCTTTCTTATAATGACTCTAGCACCTCATTATTCTGGATTTGAAACAGGTGCATACTTACGTGCATTGTGTGTGCTTAAACTCCAGGTGATCGAAGAATAATCCAACGAAAGAGCAATAAGTACGAGGCAAACACAAGTGGAATTTATCCGTATTTTATTCCTTCTTCTGGAAGGTTCCTTTTCGCTAGGTTTAAAATATTACCCTTATATAACGATATGATATAAACTTTGATGATGTAAAATAGGGTGTTAAACACGCGGCCCTCCAGTACATAAGTTGCGGCCCACCGACTCTTTTTAAAAAAATTTAAATAACAGATTTTTAAAGTTTTTTATTTCATTTTGAAACTTATTTGAGGGGAAATTTATATATATAATATATCTACAATGTATTTTCCGGTTACCTGTTCTTGTTTTAAAATAAATCCTCTTTGATAATAGTTATGTCCTTTAGATTATAAAATAGATTTATATTTTATCAAACAGTTACATTTGATTTTACTATAGTAAATTACTTTTTTAATTAGTTTCAAATTGCATTATGCATATTCTTTTCTTTGGATGATACACTATTCTCTGTGACTTTCATTTCTCCTCCTCTTTTTCTGTTTGGAGTGCCCAAAAGCAAGAGGCAATCAGAGATGTTTTTTTAAAGTTTAAAAAAATATTCAGGACAGCTAAAATAAAGAACAATGTATACTTAATCGTTTGTGAATGACAGCACTATCAAATTTCAATAAGTAACGAAGGATCAATTCAATAGGAACACCGTAATTTTCAAGAAAATGGCAACTGTAATATTTTAAACATTATTTGATCATTACATTATTATATTATACACACATTATTATATTATCTATGTCTGTAAACATGGAAAATAATGAAAACAATAATAATAATTCATTCTGTTTTAAATTTGTACTCCAATAAATGTTTTTTGTTTCAAATCTGATATAAAGGTACATATTTTTATGTGCGGCCAGCGAGATTATAATGTTTTTCCGAAGTGGCCCGCAAGGTCCTTTTGTTGAACACCCCTGATGTAAGACACAAAGAGAGTTTCTTGCTGATAATTTATATAAGCGTATATAACTTCCAAGTAAATTAGCACTTAGTTTGATTGGGAAAATTAACACTGCATTCCACAATATCGTATTTTTTGGCTCACATAAAGCACTTTTTTTACATATCTATGGGCTCTAAATTCAGCTTTCGTGTTGTAGAAGGTATAACTTTATCAATAAAACGTAAGTTCATTTGCCGAGAAAAATGCTGTTAAATATAAAGTCACTTAAATTGCATGGAGTTTGGCAATGCGTTAAATGGAAGAGAAGATGGCATTGCGAAAGACGAAATGACAATTTTCTAGTGACAATAAAAACCAAAGGTAAAATAACTGGATAAAGTTCTAGATAAACGAAGACGAATTTATGGAATTGTACAATGAATGTATGTTATTTATTAATTTTTAATGCTACAATTTCGTTTTTGTGCTATAAACTTAAAATTAAAATTGGTACTTTGATATTTTTCTGTTTGATTCAAATAATTTTTCTTATGAACTCTAACCTGAAAAATCCCATCGCATCTTACAGGCTTGAACTTACGATGCTTTATACATTTTTTCTCAATACATTATAGTTAAAATTTGAATATAGTTTATTTTGAAATATTTAGGATAAAAGTGTAAAAAGATAAATAACGTACGAAAAATGATAATTTTTAATTAAAACAAATTCTGATATTAGATTTATGCTTTTTTTTATAAAACTTATAAAACAAAAATAATCTTATAATTATCACAGAATATTTTTACAACTTACGTCCTTAACAAATTTCTGCCAAATTAGAACCGTGTATTTGAAGCATTGCTTAACCATGGCTACATTCGTAACAAAACTTTGACCAGCATTAATAAAGAAAATCAATGTAATGCTTGTTTATTAATTATCTATTCAATTTTAAATATTTTTATCTCTCAGGTGGGTTAAACATTAATACGTGGTTGATTGATTGATTAAATATTAACGTCGCACTGTTCAGCTACAGTTTAGGCGACGGACCACATAATTTTGAACCATGGTCAAGTGACGTGGACGACACCTGAGCTGGCACCCCCTCTCCTAACTACCACACCACACCAACGGGAGGACGTTTCAGCTCTCGACAGATTTAACGTGCATCGCTGCCCTACACGGCGGGTCTTTAGTGGTACTGGACTCGAACTCGTGGCAAGGCATGCCATGATCTGATACCTATACCACTCGGCTACCGCGGGCACATTAATACGTGGTATATGATATAATAAATATATATACACTCTTACGGTAAATTTCGCAAGTAGGGAAAGAATTATCTGAAGAACCCTTCAAAATACGATCTCTCAAAATTTAGTAAGCATTCCTTTATTTCACATATACCAACGATTACATTTTCAAAAACAATACATATTAATTTCAGCAATATTGCGTATTTATATTGCACAATAAGCAATGTTTCACATAGATAACAACTGCATATGCTTTACCGCTTTTCAATGTTGAATTTTTAGCTCTCCAGACACTACTGATAATGCCGTTAAGTCGTTCTCAAAACTTTATTGTCATTTGGGCGACTCTGAAAGTGGTCTTGTATACAATATTCATCTGTGTGGCTGTTAATATACCGAGCAATAGGCTACAATCTGCCCCATACGGACACGATTGTGCAAAGATGCAGATAGCATTGATTGCAAGTACATCATCAATGAAATGGAAGATCCAAAAGTTCAAGAAACACTAATATCAGGAGATTGTGTCAAAGATCTGAGTTACCGCAGCATCAAAATTATCTGTTAGCCAATATGAAACAATCTCTTTCATACCACCCGGGAAACTATCCATCCCTCACGACGTTTGGCCGAGGCAGGATTACGTAGAGTGATGCCTTTAACTCTCACACACCTGTAAATTCGTACAGAATGGTATAGATCAGGGGTATTCAACCTTTTTTTCTGCCGGGCCGCATACATGAGATGACTATTTCACGCGGGCCCCAATATGAGGATGAATAGGGGGGGGGAGGCTTTAAGACCAAGATATAGCATAGAAAATTTATGTGGAAAATTAATCAACATATTAAAACTTGTATTTTGATTTTTTTTAATTATTATTTTTCTATGTTTTTTTTAAAATTTTATTTTTGTCACTGAACTTTTCTAAACTGGAAATACTTAAGAATCATTCCTTCACAATTTCTGCATCAGTAAACAGTTTCATATGATTACCAATAATATAATGAATTTCACAGGGTACCTTTGCTACTGCTGTGAAATTACCAATAACAAAACCCATTTTTTCGCTGTTGTAAAGATTATTCAAGAAAGTCTATTGATCCCCTCTTGAAAGAAATCTTCGAGGAAAAGGGTCATTGAACAATTTCCGTTTATTGGTATTTTTTAAATACAACATTTTCGTGACAAATCAAACAATTACTGATCCATGCTTTTTTTTTCACTACAAAATAGTTAACTTCCCAATCGTCTTGAAACAACTTATTTTCTTCGAATATTTTTTGCTTGCAAGCTATGAAAGATAGTTAGAAATTAGTTTCACTCATAAAATGTTCACTACTACACTGTTATCTGTTGTCACTAATCAGAAAAAAAATTATAAATTCGCAATCATACGACATCGACAGCAAAAAGTAAAATTGATATAATTTGATTTCTTAACAAAGAATTTCCCGCCAAATTTCATAAATAAATGAATTTGTCATAGCAATGGGCCGTGACCGGGCCACTTAAAAGTGCCCGCTGGATCTCAGATTGAGTATTGCTAGTATAGCCTATACTCATTGCTGCCAATAGACTGGCATCACGTAGTGTTCAGAGAGGAGTCATGCTTCAGCCTTGATGAAGGCCATGTGATTCCCATGTCCCAGTCTCAATTTTATAGCAGCTGATGTGTTTGTTGGGAGCCCTATAGATTACGACAGCACGTCGCCTCTGGTTATGCTGCATTTAATTTCAATCGCCCAACGATCTGTAGATATCAGTCAGTGGTCGGTTACGATTCCCTTTATGGCACGCCCTCCTAAGACTATTTACTAACCAAATAATAACGGGCTTAATACGACTCGCATATCAGTGGCTGCCTTCAAGCTGTTGGTAATGTTCCTTAGTCAGCAGGTTTACCAGATCTACGTCAATCGAGTATTCATGATATACATGATAGGCCGTCATATATGGTAGTTTATCTCTCCTTCGTTCAATGCAAATGTTTTAATTTAAAACATGAGATCATTATTTGAAGTGAGTTGTTGAGTTTATTCAGAACGTAGATTTAATTAAATAAATAATTAAAATTGCTAATGAGAGAGAATCATATTCGTTTATCTAAATCAATTAGAGTTTGTAATCTGTAATCAAACGTAGTGGGATTTAGCACAATTAAAGTTGATTGATTTCATTTTAAAATGGTAGCAAACACATCATTATTTCAAAAGTAAAATTTCAGAGTATAATTTTTTGAAGTCTATCTTCATTTAAGAGGGCAAAATGCACGAGAATATTTATAGCAATAAATACTAAAAATAAATTTGACTGAGTAATGGAAAGAAAAAAGAAGCAAGTGATGTAATCTTTATTTGAACGAAAATCATTGGTCAGCATTTTATCATACTTTTTTCTCAATCGCGTAAATTAAATCACTTATTACACTCATGGACAAAAAAAATTAGCGCACCAAGAAATATCTGAGGGATTGTAACGAAACTTGGCATGCAGGTACATGCCGGAGAGATATGCAAATGATTAGAAATGCAGCGTGATTGCGCATTACGTATAGCCGGTAGAGGGCGTTTAACGTCGTTCTCCGTGGAGTATAAACCAGGTAACCAAAGCTTGTTTGAGTGTGCTTTGGTTACCTCTTTACAAAGGAAGAGTTGTGGTAGACATGCCATTAAGGAGTTTTCGAAGACAAAATGTCGCAGCTGTCGCAGTTTGAGAGGGGGAAAATGATCAGCATGATGGAAGCTGGGCGGTCAGATATGCGAGTAGCTCGTCAATTAGGAAACTCTAAATGTGTTGTGAGGAGGTATTGGGACCAGTGGATCCGAGAGATGTCATTTACACGAGGACCACGCCCAGGACGCTCTCGACAGACCAGTCGTCGAGAAGACCGCCCCATCGTAAGAAGTGCAAGGGTACAATCAACTGTTTCATCGGCCGTCATCCAGGCACAGGTAGCACCTTCACTAAGAGCCCCTGTGTCATTCTCGAACCATACGAAGGAGCCTGGCTGAAGGACACGTGGGATCGTGGAGTCTATTACGTGTCCTGCCCTTGACGCCTACCCATAGACGCCTCCGTTTGGAGTGATGACGCGCACAAAGAAACTGGACTGCAGCGGAATGGAACCAGGTCGTCTTTAGCGACGAATCCAGATTCAATCTGAGTAGTGATGACAATCATTTTCATGTGTGGAAACCCCGCGGTGAACACCTCTATCCTGCCTTTGCTTTGCAGAGACAAACTGCTCCTACAACTGGTGTGATGGTATGAGGTGTCATTGACTACAATACATGGTGATCCCTAGTATTTATCTGTGGCATTATGACAGTCCAGCGGTATGCCCATGAAATCTTGCAACCGCATGGGTTGCCACTTATGCAACAGCTCCCAGGATTAGTTTTTCAACAAGACAATCTTTGGCCTCACACGGCAGGGGTGTCACAAGACTGTCTCCGTACTGTTACTACCCTTCCTTGGCTTGCCCAGTCCCCAGATTTGTCTCCTTCGAGCATACCTTGGATCATTTGGAACTGCGAGTTGGGCATCCTACGAGTTTGAACGAACTAGAGGCAAGGTTACAGCAAATATGGAACAAAATTTCTCAAGACATCAAGAACAAAGCTCAATGACCGATCGTATGCATCGTGATTTGGCTAAAAAAGGGGGTTTAAAAGAATTAAATCCTCCGTTCTTTTGCCTTGTACTCTAAAATAAATTATCCTTTTTATTTGATTTTCTAATAATTTACTAATATCAAAGTATTCATTACGTATGTAAAATTTCGTTTCATTTTGACAACTCCTTCTTGGTGCGCTAATTTCTTCGTCCATGAGTGTATATAAAAAATTAGGTTCCTCAAATACTCAGTTAGAAAATAGCCAATTGAGATTTTGCCTTTAAAAACATTGAACAATTTCTGCTACATAGTACTGATCTCTCGCGGAATGAAATACGCATATAAATAAAATAAGGGTTTTTAATAATTAAATCATAAATTAACTATACCCGATATGGAAGAACATCGCATAAACACTTATAAGTTATATACAAAACGAAAAGAAAGATTCACTCTCTCTACACATTTAATTGCAAAAGCGCCGTTATTCAAGTTGAATAGATCTGCCCTACCGATTGCATAATAGTAACTTTTGACCCTAATTCACTCAAGAATGTCTGATTTGCACTTGAGATATAACAGCTAAGTTCTGAAATCTAGATAAATATTCTTCCTGAACAGAGCTTTGGCAGTATTTTCTTAAGAGCTTCGGTAAACCACAGCCAAAAATAAAGAAAGAAAAATTGGTCTGAATCAATATGATATTCAGATACTTATACGCTTATATCTTTCATGTTTAAGGAGTTGTGATGACCTTCAGAAATATTTGAACCATTAAAATTTTTTAAAAAAAGCCAAAAATTAAAAACTTGAGATGGAACTGATAATTGGCACTGTCCATTTAAAGTAGAATGCTTAAAGTAACCAATTTGGGCGCGATAAGGAAGAGATAGGATCATGAAATTTACATTCAAATTGTGAAGGACACTTATAATGTATTTATATAAAAATGCAAGTGTGCGAGAAAAATAGTATTTTGTCGTTGGATTTCTAAAAACTGTTAAGATATGTAATCTTGTCAGTTCTAAGAATCTCTATAAAATATGACGTAGTGTATCGGCTTCTACAAAATTTCTTTATGACCATATTCGGTTTCTATTTTTCTACCTTTTATTTTACATTTTTTAAAAAAATGTACAGTTTTACCTTCAGTTAAAGAATAAACAAAAAAAAAAAAATGTCGTTATCTAAATCGAAGCATTTTGAGATAAAGGCAATGACTTAGAATGCGAAATAAATCAGGAATACTATTATAAACAATATAAAAGAGCACAACTAGTTTTGGTCAGAATGATTGAAAAAAACAACAACTATAAATCAGTAATTTGTATTTTATTTAATGAACACACAAGATGTAGTTCAAATTATATAAATTGATCTATTACGGTATACAAATGTTATATATATATATATATAATGAACGAATTACTTGATAAAATTGAACATTTTAAGAACAAAAAGTGTTTTATAAAAATTTGCCATTTCGTAATAAATACAAGAAATGAACCTGTAACATATTGTAAGTTACAATTAAGATCTTTTGATGTGGTATTTTCAAAGAAAAGTTTTTCACGCAGTTTGGTTGAGGTTTTTTTTTTACTCAATTAAGGGCTTGAAATATTTAAATACATACGAGCTGTACGGACCACACAGTTTTCGAGGGATATTTCTTCTCTCCTTACGGCGAGGGGACTTAGTCTTTTACAACACATATTCCCGAAATACTTTTGCTTTTTTCTCTTTGGCTTTTTTTGAACATCCTTTACTTGTATCCAATCATTATTTAATTATTTTCTTTTTTAAATAAGTACATCATACGTATTACTGAATCATTCTTTTTGAGATAAACACAATAGAGAATGAAATAATATTTGATGCATATTGATCAAATATCCTTACTAATATTATAAATGCAAAAGTTTGTTTGGATGTTTGGTCGTCTTTCACGCAAAAACAAATGAATGGATTTTAATGAAACTTTGCAGTAATATAGCTTATAAAATCAGAATAACACATAGGCTATAATTTATAAAAATATTGTGTGAAGGATCCAAAATATAACGATATTTATCAAGAAAGTAGGAAAAAATTCTGCCATCTGCTAGCAATTCTGGCGTGAGCTGCAAAAAGGCCCTCGGAAGCATATATCTATCTTTTATTTGTGAAGAAACCCTTTTTGTTTTGTCTAAGCAAGGCACTCGCTTCCTATTTATTCCTGTGTTCAGTGTAATCCCTATTTTTTATTTCAGAATAAAAAAATTCTGAAGGGGGAGAGGTTGTTTTAAATCTATCTTTATTTGAATAGCTACTATTGATTTTTTTCATGGGTAAGCCATTATCGCCAAAATAGTGAACCATAATACAATAAAAATTAATAAAATATTTCTATGCGCGTTTTTTTCAATGTTTTTATTATACATATTTGGTAGTAACAAATTGATCCTGATATCAAAATAAACACTTTTATCGCTTCTGGTACTTAAAGTAGATAAACTTTGTCTTTCACACTGCATCATTTGAACACATTTGCATAATTTGTTTGTGGTTAGTAGTTAATTATAACTCTATAATTTTAACTGAATAGGTGGACATAGCATTTTTTATGTTAAAAAAATAATAACTACTGTACTGTATTCTTTGGAGTGAGTGAATGAATGAATATTAGCGTCGCAATGTTCAGCTACCCGAGGGCTTTTGGCGACGGACCACGTAATTTTGAATCATGGCCAAGTGACGTGGATGACACCTGAGCTGGCACCCCCTTCTCCTAACTACCACACCACACCAACTTAGAAGGAATATTCTTTTAAATCCACTCTTCCAAGATATATGGAAGCACGGATTCTATGATGAGTATTTTAGCGGGGAAGGCGAATAGTTTTGTAGCAGAAATTGCGTTTTCAGCTGACGGCGTTTTCCGCGGATTACAAAGATTTTCATTTTGGTCCAGAAAAAATGGTTAATGTCAAAATTTAAGTGACTTATGTTTTTGTATGTTAATGTAGACCTTAGAAAACGATTTAACAATTTATTTTAAGTGAACAGTGTACATAATTAATTTTACAGTTGAATATATTTAATTAACTAATTAGCTCTAACGAATTAAATTTTCCAAAGTTGAGTAATTTTTTTATGTATATCCCTTAATTTGCAATGAAGTGATAAAAAAATATTGCATGAAAAAAATTCCAGTAAATCATAATGCGTTGGATAAAGGGTTGACGTGCATCGCCCCTACACGGCGGGTCTTTGGTTGTTCTAGGCTCGAACACGTGACAAGGCCAGCCACTGTATTTTTTGGAAGTGTAGAAAAAGTACATACTAAGAATTATGCCACGAAAGCGTAAGTTTAATCCTTCCCAAAGCTCTAATAAAGATCGAGCTATGAAAGTAGCTAGATATTTGCCAACTTGACTCTATCGCCAACATTTCGCTATGTTTTTCATTTGAATCGCCATTATAATTTAAGAAACGGCGTTGCTTGCGAATATTACAATTTTAACATAAAATAAATAGTAATATTAATGCATTACACTTTCAGATATAAATTATTTACACTATTTTAAGCGTTCATTACAAAAAATTTATAACAATGTGTTACTTTTGCTGAGCAGAAATCAGCTTAGGAAGGTATTTTCAAAAATCGACCCTCAAGAGAGTTACGGATAGTTATAAATTAAAAAAAAATCCTTTTTATACCAGCTATTAGATGTATAGACTTAAAATTTAATAGATGTGTCATTTTTCTTTTTTTGTTCAGCTGAGCTATGCAAAAAGTGTTTTTGTTTAATTTGTAATTCACTTAAAATTAACTCATTAAAAAACTTCTTTATCCTTCAATCTGTTTTGTTTAATTTTTCAGTTCACCCGTGCGAAGAACGGGTATATCAGCTAGTATATATATATATATATATATATATATATATATATATATATATATATATATATATATATATATATATATATATATATATATATATATATCTTGTTCAAATACGAACAAATAAACAAATAAAATGACAAGGATACTTTAACTGAAATAATTTTAACTTCAAATAGCTTTTACAGACGAAACTTTTTACACTTTTGCTCTCATTTTACTTCAACATATACTGATGTTGCTGCGCTTTTACATATGAAATGAGAAAGGAATTTTTCTAAACTCCTTCATTAGTTTGTGTTGTTTTGTAAACTGATAAAAATAAAAAAGAGTTAGAATTTCTAAAATTTTTTGACATATGTGAGAAGCTAAAATATTCTATTTTTATTCCTACAAAATTAATTATTGTTTAAAAATAATTAAGTATAAAAAAGAATATCAAACCAATATAAATAGTTTCTTCAATTACAAAGAATTCACAAAATAAGTTTTTGATCATGATTTTTCAATAGTACTATTTGGAAAAGTTCCTTGTAGAGTTAGCGCTACAACTATGTCATATCAGAAGCAACTAAACATTAAATGCTGGAATGCATTTATAATTTAAAGGTAAAACTTGAAATTTCATATTATATATTTCAGCTTTCTAGCTTCCCCAAATTCCTTGACTTCAATATAAAGCTGAAAATCAATTGTTAAAAGACTCTAAAGTAAAATGAAAATATATTCAGGTCTCAGGTGTTTCTTTCGAATGGTATCACATATTGCATGAACAATTTGCAAATGAGTTTGCAAGTATTGAATTATTTTGGTTTTCAAAAATAGTACAATAATCCACAATCGATGTATTACAATATCCTTAATGTCACCTATGAGTTATGTACTTCTTTAACATAAAGTACAATCACATAAGTAACTATATCCCCTCATTAATAACATTGTATGTTTAATCTTTTCATCTATGTGCATTTTTATAACAAATTGAACGGTATATACCTGAATCTATAACTTCGTAGAAAACATTTGTAGAAACCTTTTTTTTCATTTTTCTTATCTGAAAGAGTAATTTAGTACCCAAACTGAGATTCCCTTAAAAAAAAGAGAGAGGATTTACCTTTTATATGATGCAATATTTGTTATCAGTTTTCATCATATAACCATATTCACATAAAAACTTTCATGGCATATTTAAATGAAATTTAACATCATATAAATACTAAGAGATTATACTTCCAAATTCAAAAATAAAGCATCAAAAAGGAAACATAACTGAATGGGCTAACAAATTTAATCCTCATATTCACTTATATATGATCTAAAACTTTTGTAAGGAAATAAATTCCTTTCTTTTCATTCTATGTTTTCATGGACAATATTCTTTCAATCAGTTTGTATTACATTCATCAACGTATACGGGGATTGTATTTTACGTTAGTAAAAATATAAAACACTTGGGTTCACAGCTATCTTTTCAATGCAACATGGGAGAATTATCAGTACTATTTCACTAGAATACACAAAACAAAGGCCAGGTAACAAAAGCTAAAATCAAACAAAATATTAAAATAAAACTGCAAAAAAATGAAATAATCAAAGTCTGAAACACAAAATAAGAGTTTCATTTCCTTTCAATAACGAGCAAAAAAAGTAGCCTGGACAAAGAATGAAATCCACAATCATTACAATTTCGTCGCAGTGGAAGAGCTGATGACGATCCCAAGTCAATGCAGATGAGCATAAAAACGGTCTGCATGAACGTCCTTCGAAAAGCAGAGACCACACGATACCTGGGATAACTAGGGACTTTAAAGATAGTATCAAACCCTTTTTCTTCCTTTTTATTCGGTGATCGATTTGGCAGAGCTCCACAAAAGGGGTCTTACAGATCGAGCACCTAGATCCCAAACCTGCAATCTCATTTCTAGGGATACCGCTATGAGTTGGCACCCACTCCAAGACGTTTGCTTTGCTTCTATTGTGAAAGTCAGAAAGGAGGAAGCATTGTTTCACAGACCAAAACACAAGAGTTTGATAGCAGTTAGCAACAATCAGAGTCACTGTTGGAGAGTCAAAGAGCAACTGCAGAAAATTCAGATGCTGAAAAATGATTCTAATTATCACTTATTATACTATATTTCAAATGTTGAAGCATTACTTATATTATTTCTCATTATATTATCTTAAAATGTCGAAAAGTGATGGACATGAAGCTGTAACGTATATTCTAGATGTAATTTTTCCAGACACCAGTGAAAATTAATGAGAAAAAAATGTACTATATTCCTTCTCCCGTACAAGAATTAGTATTCAGTTTTTAAAGCCGTCAATGTATACATATATATATATATATAAATGCATCTAGTTTTCAGGTATAAAAATAATTATAAAAAAATTATAATTTATAAAAATAATGAAAATCATTCTCTTCGGATTTTCTGCATCAAAATTGGGAAACCCGGTCTACATACAAAAAAATTTATTGTAATACGACTTAAGATAAATAAATGTAACAATCTGGCATATTATCTAAATTCCCATTATTTTATGATTTTTCCTCCCAAGATTGATCTTGGTTTTACGGTCTCTCAGTTACAGACAAGACTCAATCTCAAATGGTCTTTATATTATAATTTTATTTTAATGTAAACTTGTTTGGTTTTTAGAGTAATTCCAGAAATAATACAATTTGTGTGTACGTACAAAAAATAATTTTAAATGCTGATATAAAAATAATTCATTAGTTTGCTCAAATATGTACTTTTCATTTCTCTTGAAAATGCATAACATTTATATTTTATTAATTTTGGGTGCGATGGTCAACATGCGCGTGCGCGCGCGGTCCGTTGACGACGGATATTGTCTTTTTGATGCATTTTTTGCTTCGATCCATTAATAGTATCAAGAAAGTCTTAGATGTTTCTCTAAATAATGAAAAGAGAAGGAATAATCTAAATATTAAAAATGATTAATTAATTTAAATATTGTGTGGATTTATTCCATAGGGAAATGTTTGGTTAGAAAATAAGAATGGATAGAGGTATACATACATAACTCTGTTAACATATTATTTCAAAGCGATCTTCTATGAATGCATTACATAAAGTGATATAATAACAAATTTATTTAGGTATTTTTTATTTTTTTAATATTCATATCTATAAAAGTAATTTGCTATTTAATATATAAGTTCTAAAATATTATTGTTTTCTGAATTTTACTATGTCCTACTTTGAAAAATAATAACTAGGGTATATAGCTTTTTAGTGCACTAAATTGTATTACATCTTATATATGATTATAAGTATCTAGGATTTTTTTCTTTATAATAAAAATTTACTTTTTTTCTGAAGTAATGTATATAACACATCTTGAGCTATAAGTAGGGGGTTGGTTAAGAATCAAGAAAATATAGCTGTAATCTGAGACGCCTCGCAGCACCATCAATCTTCCCAAACAATCCACTTTTCAAAAATTTCTGGGCAGAAACAAAGCACATTCTTCTAACTAAATTGCTTTGGTGGATGTGGGAATCACAATGCTCTTCCATCAATCAAATAGGAAGTAGTTTCAAAGAAGACAAAAAAAATTCTTTAATGTTAACAAAGAAGAAAAATTCCGCTGAAAATGAAAACACCGAAATTACCCAAAGAAAACTTTGGAAGTTAGTGAGGTTTCAATTTGCTAAAATTGAACAAGTTAGGTGTTACTTTCCTTTCTACTTGATATGTGAAAGATGAATATGAATATTTAGTCTAAAATGATTTAACAAATATGCCATATTTTGCATCTGTTGCACTCAGCCGCGTTATTCAGCACTACAGTTTGCGGAATAAATCTAATTATGTGTTCCTGAAAATTGTTGCAAAGGCGAAAAATAGTATTTTTGCAAAAGGAAACAATAGAGTTTCAGATATACTGTATTTTCGCTTTCAATATTTATAAAATATATTAAATCTAAGTAATTTTAGAAAGAAATTTGTTTAATCCTATTTTAGTCTAAACATTTATAACCAACTTGTTAAATTGTTGGCGCGATATTGGATAGAAGTAAGAACAGAAAAATAAACTTTTGTCGTAATTTGGCATCATTTTTTTCCTCTTTTACCAATTGATGGCTTGTTAATTAAAGTAGAAATCAGAAAAAAAACAAATATTATTAACAATAGGCATCGTTATACTGATTCACTCTCCAGTAATGAAGAGAACACCTAAAGTGGTAATTCATTCTGAAAATTTCACGACACCCTACTAACGTAAATAATTTGATTCTCAATATTTTAAATGTCATCTTTCCATACGACTAGCTATTAGGGGCACCTGGACTAAAACCCCCCAATTTACTAAAACAAGGATGGATGGCGATTGCATGACTATGATAGATAACTCTACTTGAGCAGCAAACTTGGAATGAAAGATTATGCATGGCTAGCCACCCAAAATGAAGCCCCATAAAGTATGTACGAAAAACTGCTTGAAGTTTTCATCATGCATACATATTTTGTAATGAAATATAGAAACTACTGGTATTATTTTAGCTGAAATATACATCATGAATTCCAATAGCACCACCTACAACCGTGTTGTATAAAGAACACATTGAAGGACTAGAATTGCCTTTATGTGTGATTGTTTTAATTGAGTAGCTTCAGTATGCGTTGAAAGAGAATATGAGCTTCATTTGAGCTCGTTTATGACTTTGAACAAGGAAAAATTGTTACCGATAGAAAATGCTGATCAATCTTCCTACAAATCCAGTCGGACGTAACTTAGAAACAGTTATGCGGATTTGTTATACTAAGTTGCAAGAGCGTACGGGTGACCAACTCTTACAGCAACGACTTCTTAGCACTATGAAATGAAATGAATGGTACATTGTGCGCTTGCAGAGATAGAACAATATCAAAACAAATGGGGTCAGTTTCTCAATAATCTGTGTTCACACGTGGCATTGGACATCGTCTGCAGCACAGTGGAATATCCTAAAAGCTTTCATAGCAATTTTTGTTATCTCAAAAGCACAGGCATTTGCGTCTACACGGGTGATAGAATATTGGACAAGGATAACTGACATTGCTTTTAGAAGCAAATTTCACATCTCTGCTTACAACACCAGGATGACTAGATTAGACTTAGAAGGCTGGGGAAAGATGACCTTCTTCATTGCCACATGGGTCCTGATATTCAAACTATGCTGTAGGGTGAATTGTTTTCAACTTCTCTACCTCTTGTAGAACACTGTGTCTTGTTGGCTTGTTACCATCGATACTCTTTTCGAGTTTCAGATTCCAATAGGGCAGTGCGCAACTACAGGAAATACACACTTTGTAAGATTTCTTTTGGCCATTGATGCAATGATCTGCTTGTCAGTCACTTAATGAACTCATATGGTTGTTATTTGGATGGTTTACACCACACATTGTTACACAAACCCATCCTTATTAATGTTTGGAGGCATCATGAGTTGTCATAGCCCCAGAACATATTCATATTCAATTTCCTTTAAAACAGCGAGTGAATTTTATGTTAACTTCTCATTATGTAGTCTCACGAGCTGCATATCATGAGCTGACACCGACCTCTCCAAACTACCACACTATGCCAGCTGGAGGACTTTTATCTCGCCAGATTTAACGTGCATCAGCCTCCACTACAAGGAGAGTTTCCAATGGTTCCTTCAATGCAAAGGTATGTAGCATTTTGTTTTCTTTATAGTAAATCGAAGTGTGACAACACTTAATACCGATTTAATTATTTTCCTCTCCTGTGTTTTCAAATGTTTCAGATTTCTCGACAGTTTCTTGCCAACCCCTCTAATAAATTAAGTTTTGGTATCTTCCGTCCTTCTGGGTGTTTCATTTCGGATGCAGTTTGAAAGTAACCGGAATCCAACGTATTTTGGGTTCGTCGAAGGATTTCAGGTAATGCAGAAAGAAAAAGGATGAACATGTATAAAAGTAGTATTTTGAAGGTGAAAAGACTAATAAAGTGTATCAAAAGTATTATAAGCAGATTAAACAGTAAACGAAATTATTTTTAACGTAAAATATTAAAGTGCGTTTTTTTTTTACATAATCATTTTTTATTTTTTACTCAAAATGCCACTGCATTAACATAACTGAAACTATTTTTAAAAAATGATTTTTGAACTCGTAACGCGGAATAAACCGAGATATTATTTTTAAAGTCTTATTGATTACAGCCATTATTTCAATTTAATAAGAGTTATTTGTAAAGAATTCTGAAGAGTTCTATCAATACTGCCTATAATAATTCTCAATTTCCTTTAACTTGTTTGATTTAATTGACCTTGTGTGTGATACACATTATATTAACCAGAAATATTCCGATATATTCATTTGAAACCATTTTAGCTTGATAAAAGTTAAGGAACCATTAACATTTTAATTTAATTTAAAATAATTCTTTGAATCAAATATTAATATGCATAAAATATTTTTTTTATTGGAAAATGTAGCTGAAGTGTGAATTTCTCAGCGCATTTATTTAAAACAGGCCAAGCTTGTGTCGAAGAGAAATTTAACATACATTTCTTTTTAAAATATTGATTTACATCACATTTTAAGCAAATATTTGGTTTTTAATTAGTGTTGAATTTTCTTGAAGAAAATATAAAACTTTAATTTATATACATAGAAAAATTATTTATTTCTTTTTAAAAATTACATAGAATTTTTAATCAAACATTTACAAAAGATAAGGAAAAAAATGTTATATATATATATATATATATATATATATTATATATGTAGGATATTCCATTTGTAGAAGTTAGATCATATCACATTTACCGAGGTCGGCAATTCTAATCAAAACAGTATTCCACATCAACGCCATCTAGCGTCCTTTTTAAAAAAAGGCGATGAATTTTCGCCAGAGGCCACTAACATTCGTCGAGAAAAGTCGTGTTTCGCGCGTCAGCGCACCAATCCGCGCCAGGCGGTAAATCTTAGTAGTACCATAACGAGTTCTATCATTCGTCCGCCAGGCGTAAGTCTTAATAGCACCATAATGAATTCTATTTAATCTCAATTGCCCCCCTTAAAGTAATGTGATCTAACTTCCCTATTCTTCCGAAAATATGCTATCTAACTTCCTATTCTTTTAATATTCCCCATGTAAATACTCCCTATAATTCTTAATAAATTGTTTAGTTTTCAACTAGTTTTTTTTCTTGAACTATGTTGTCTATTTTATTTCGAAATTAACTAACACACCCAAAAAACCCCTGACACCACGCCATAAAAACCCCGCCATCTGAAGAATCAATCTTTTTGGAAGATTTCGGTTGGTTTCCCCCCACAATATATATATATATATATATATATATATATATATATATATTTTTGTGTAAATGATATATATTCCCTTGAGTGATTAAGTACCATTTAAATAATTTATCTCAGTCTATTTTGGACATAATTGTATTGGAAATGGATAAGCAATTAACAATCATTATTGTATAAAGTCACTAATTATGAATAGGAAAGAGTATTCTACATATATCGACCACACACACAATTACGGTAAGCTAATTACTTAAGTCCTATTTAATTTTGAAAGATACTTGTTCTATAAATACATCAAAAACATATTATTGTTTTTATATTATTAGTGAGTATATGAAAATATAATATTCAAGGAACTTTAATGATAGAATAAATATTTTTTTTGTACATTTTTAATGAGGGAAGGACCATGTTTGATAAATATGTCTCTGTTAATTTTGATTTGAAGAACACATAGGTATTTTCTGAAAGACAAACTAAGATGCGTTTTAACGTTATATAGGATCAAAAGAAAACTGCTGTGAAAATAAGTAAAAAATTACAAATCGGCCTATACTCTGAAATATCTTAAGGACAAAATAAGGCCACTTCTTTAAAAAAAATCAGGTAACATATATTTTTTAAAAATTGTTTTAATGTCATATTAATAAACAATGATGCACGAATTCAATGAAAAATAACTATAGACACATACAATTTAAAACTGCCACTCGGCAAAATTATCGGCTTTATTCAATTGTTAATTGGTGGTAGTTTTATTGACATATACACATATTTGGCCAAGATATGCCAAACTATAGTGAATTGACAAAGAAAATGTTGGAAGCTACTGAAAATAGTATCAGGACATCTTTGTGCTTTGGGGCGATTACCAGTATTAGACCGGGGAGGGTATGTCCCCCATTTTCTTTGAATTACACTGGGTGACGGAGTTACCTCAAACCTTCTTTTTAAAATTATTTTTATCATACAATGTTAAAAATCGTAATTCCAGTGAATAATTTAATTAAGATAAAGTATATTTACCTTTCATAAGAGAATTTCCAATTTTTGTTTGATAATTTGAGAAAAATTCCAATCAAACTGAACTAAAATGTTAAAATGAATATAAAAAAAAACCAAAATTTCAAAAACCTTTTTAACTTAAAGGAATAATTTGATCAAAACTGTTATATATATTTTTTTCCAGTTATTGTAGTTTATTGTCCCTTGATTATCGATAAATAGCATGTTAAACTTCTTGTTGTTTTTTTTGACAAGCCCAAATGTTCTTGTGGTAGCTTTTTGGTTCATATTTTTTTGATGGGGGTTTTTGGGTAGCAAAAAAAAAATTATTCTTTAAAAACGTTTGGTTTCCTTTTCTCAAATTTACTTTCACTATCATAATTAATATCCATTGTTTTCTTAGGTTCTTCCTTTGCTTGATCAGTTTCAACTTCATCCAATGGAGATTGCACAGATGTTCTTCTGTTTCCTTAAATTCTGTTCATTTACTTTTATAAAGCATAATGAGTCGTTCATTAGCGAAAAATGTAAACTGTTCACAGAAAATGTTTTGGAACAAAAGTGGCAGCGTAGAGAACTCAGTTACCCCGAACCAAAGCGAAAACTTTTTCCACAAAAAGGGTTTATTGACATTAAATTTTAGTTCCGATGAAGACTGTCATATAGGAGAATACTGATTAGGCCCCATTGGTAACAAATAAACAGCTGTCCCAGAATGAAAGATTTCGTGACAGTGCCCCTCGGACCCTCTTGGGTTTAAATAAATTTTAACCCAAACCCCCACTGACAAAGGTCTCTGAAATCAGAATTTGTTTTTTAATAAAGACAGGGTTAACTTCCTTCGAAGATTCTGTAGACTAATCTAATAATTAGTTTATTGACTAATTATTTATGTTTAAAATTTGATTGTTGAGTGTACAAAATATAAATCATAATATATGTCATAACATTTCTTTTTACATTATTCTGATATTTGTCTTTTTAATATTTACCTAAAAACTAAACGCCTAGCAAGATTTTTAAAATAAAATATTTGGTCAAATTATCACATTTACCAGTACTATATTGATAAAAATTCTTGGCTCGTTCCACCGATTCATACTTGGTATCAAGCTGATTGCTCTGGAGAATCCCTTGCTATGAATTGTGACAGATGCACCCAGAGGGCAGTTTCCAGATTTTTTAGTGGACATTTAAGATTCCTTGCCTTCCAGGGTGGCCATAAAACCCATCCGATTTGTCCAAAATGTAATTTTTAAATATTCCTCGCCTCTATTTTTGGATCCGGGGTTTTTGTCCTCGACGATTTTCCTTTCTATGCGTGTATATGACTTTTTGAGGGTGAATAAACCCATAGATCTCGTCTAGCAGAAGCTAGACAAGGAGATAAGCAACAACAACAGCCAGTACTAAGGTTAAGTACTTAAATATTTCATCGGTTTCAAAAACTATATTTTAAAATATTATTCCTTATACCTTTAAATATTTTTAAGTTTAGATATTTGACTATCTCCTTTATAGTGAGTATAATTTGTAAGTTAAAACAAAATATAATAAATGGTTTTTCTCTTTCAAACACAGATGAATTACATTTTAAAATCAACTTTGGGTTTAAAATATATATATAACAACTAATTATAATATTTTATGAACGTGAATATTATAATACTTTTACGTTCAGAATTTTTTTTGGAATGCATTTAATTGCAGTATGATACTATGAATACTATACTCTAAATTATAAACTTTTAATTGTTATTATATTTTAAAATTTTCTGTTAATTACTTCTATATATGAAAAATGAAACATCACCATTTTGGAAATTTTAAATATATTGAATTATTCCGTGTAAAAAAAATGCATAATTATATTTCAAAAGAGAGATTTTGCATTTAATACTCAGAAATATTAATTTTTTTGGGGTCTCCAATTCTACAAAAATCATTTTATTACTTTAAAATATAAAAGTGGAAAATTCTCTTACATTGAAAAAATACGTAGATAGTGGTGAATATAAAAACATTAAAACAGTTTAAAGTAATTAATAACATTAAATTTTAAACCACTCAACAATTTTAAAATAGATTTAATTTTTAATTTTTTTCCCCGTTTTAAAAAAATTTCTTTCATTTTCGGAATAAACAATTACACTCAATTTTGATTTGCAAGACTCCTTTTTTAATCTCATAAAAAAGTAATGTTTTCCAAGGGTTTTTTATTGATTTTTTTTTTTTTTCTTCTTTCCTCCTCTTGACTTTGTATTTTTTTCAATAGATAACATGTAATTGATTTTTAATGATACCATAGACGCTCTTAGCCTATGAATTTTATAGTATTGCCACTATTAACAAAGTAATTTAATTAGTTTTCTCCGAAAGGACATTCTTAATTCAATAGATTGATCTCCTGGGGTTACCTTAGCTAAAGTACCTCTCCTTGTCCGAATTCTAATTGATTTCTTATCCTGTTATCCTGTGACCTGTATCCAGTTCTAATAAAGTTCCGTTGTTAGAACTGGTCCCTTTATTGATCACTCACCTGGGAATATCCTACTTTGACGGGGTTTTTTTAATATCGTAAAAGTTTAAGAAAATATTTCAAAAAAAAAAAAAAAAAAAAACACTTGTAAGTGTAATAAACAAAAAATTCACTTTCTAAAACTGAATCCAGAAAATTTCACTCTTACATTTTTTGGGTGTTTATCTTCGATAATGAGATTTTAAATGTCGTGTTGACTCAGCTAGACATTGACAAGAAGAGTACTGTGTTTTCTGGACTCGTGTTTAAAAAGACAATTAATGTTTCACAGTTCAACTATTCATTAATACTTATTTTTAGTTCAAGATATTCTTTTTCGGAATATTCAAGAGCCAGCTGTGCTTTAATTAACCTGTCGAAGTGTTTACTTAGTCAAATCTCTCGAGGATTTATTGGATCGTTGCTGAGAATTATCTTGCTTTGTCAGCGAAGGGCAGTAAGACATGTAGATATATGGATACATCAGGAAAAATTTAAGAGAAACGCCTTTTTTTTTCTTTCAGTCAAATTTTTTCACAAAGTAAATTTAGCTCTTTTTAATTGCATTCCCTGAAAAATCTATGATAAATTTAAATTAGGGATAACATACAGAAAGTTGTAATTTTTCAAAAACTACAAAATTTTAAGAATTAAACTAAATAAAATTTCGGGGCTAAAAGGGCCCGATGTTTGGGAAAAAAAAGGATCATGAAATTAAAAAATCAACGTATTGAATTCAACTATAAATTCATTTGTATTATGATCAGATGAGTGTAAAAATTTACCTAACTTAAAAAACACAATAAAAAACCAAATTTTTCAAAAAAATAGTTTTAACATTTTATTTGTCAGTATATGAAATTTTAAAAACTTTTTTTTTTATAACTAACGGTATACAAAAACTCCTTCCCCCCATTAGTATTGCGTAAAATTTTTTTCAAAAAAAAGTTATATTTTCCCACTTAAAGCTGCAGATATTGGGGAAAGGACTACGAAATTTTAACCTTTTTCAAAATATAGGATGCACCTGGGTTTGGAACCACGTCCCCCTGACTTTCACCACACCAATGAACGTTTGCGAATCGACATATTTAACGTGCATCGGTCCCTTTGCACGGGTCAGCCTCCAGGTCTATACAAAGTACCCGAGTTTTACCCTTACTACTGACTACTTTTTACCAAATACCCCTTTCCAATCTCATTTGAACTATGTCTCCGTTTTTTTTGTGATCCTGAAAAATTGGAATGGAAGAAAAAAACTGAGTAAAATATTCATTATTTCTGATCAAACTTATGAGTCTTTTATTACAGTTATGATTAGATTAACTATTCTCTCACCCACAGAAATTAGTTGGAGCGAAATTATATGTAAATATGTAATATTCAGGAAATAGAACCTACACCGCTGCAATCTCCGTACTTCTGTAAATTCAGAACTACACTTAATTCAATAAGTGCATTTATTTTTAACGAAATTACTCTTTCATGAAACTCCCAATTATTCGGAAGCTTACCTGAAAACTTTTTTTTTAAAAAAAAAGTCCCCGTGGGAAAGGGTCAGCATATTTTTATTTTTATATTGAAATTTTGTTTCACTTGTGATGTTTAGTGGGGGTTTTCTTTCGGGTTAATTTTTTTTAAAAATCATGATTAAAAGGGTCCTGTTAAAAAAGTAAAAATTTCAAACAAAAGGCTTTTGCAAATAATTTAGACATTAGTTTGCGTGAGGAATTTAAGTTCTATGATGATACGCATTAAAATGATTGCGCCAGAAGGGGAGAGAGAAGTAAAGAGTAAGCTTCCGAATTAGAATAATTTATTCAAAAACCCGGGTTTTAAATTGGTTGCCATTTTGATAATTTTTAGATATTTTGACATTAAAAGTAGAACGAAAAAATAAAAGCCATCAAAAAACGTAATTTAAAAATTACACAATTTTTCCCCAACATTCCTTCATTTACAAATCATATTCGGGAAAAAATTTAAAATTTCAATATAAAAAGCATTTTTTTACTTTGTACAATTAGTTAAAATATATTTCAGATTGTCACGCGTTTAAGTAGAACAATTTTTTAAAATTAACTCTTGCACATGTTTTGCTAAACTTAACTTGTTTTTTTTTTAAATCTAAATTTTTTCCGATTTTGATTGGATTTATTGTTTCCTCTATAGTATTATTTATGCCAAAAAGATTTACTTAGTTATAAAGATTTAACCTATATCTTACTTAATACCAAATTTTTATGCATTCAACATAGGTACATGTAAGTGGAGAATGACATTTAAATTATATGTGAAGGATATTTAAATTTATATTTCAAAGAGAAATGTATTAAAATGGAACAGAGGCTGTAAATATCTTTATTAAAATAATTTTTTAGCATTTTCAAATAAGAATTTTTAATTATATTTTCTTAATGATTTAATATTAAACAAGTAATAGAAAAAAAATTAAGTCAATTACTAATTTGAATGAATGAATAGAAAGTATTTATTAACGATTGAAAATTTGAACAAGATATATATATATATATATACGGAGAAATGAACTATATAGGGAAATTGAAAAAGAGCATGGCTTTTTTTTAAAATTGCACCCGGTTTGGGTTTAAATTTGTGAAAGACCGGTTTTCGACGCCAATTTTTTTCATTGTTTTTAAAAGTTACATTTTACCAAAAAAGGGGAACAAAAAGTTGGCGTCAAAACCGGAAAATTTAATTGATTAACCGATTATTAATAAATTAATATTTGAAAAAACTGTATTGACATCAAGTGTCATCCACTACAAATTTAAAAAAATTATTTGAACTTGATTGGATGAATAGAAAGTATTTTATTTGAGCAAAATATATATATATATATATAATTTTATCTTATATATATATTTTAATCTCGATTATGCATATGTCCTTCATTGTGTGATTTTCCTATAGTCTATGTGTTTTTCAAATGTTATTGTTTGGATGTTATCTCTAGTTTGTAGAGAATTAGCCTATATATATATATATATATATATATAGGGAGAGTTTTAGCTATAATAGTAGGAATTGAAGAAAGTTTGTTGTAATTTATCTTTGTTTTCCAGAATATAATTTAAAATCTCTAACACTTTCTCACAAAACATTTCAGTACACAATAAAATTTCTGCGAGTAATCTCATTTTATCCGAGTTTAAAAGGTCAACTGAACTGTAACCTTTTCTTGGAAGAAAGAAATTTAGTTTATGTTTTTTTAGATATCCAAATAGAATTTAGAATTTTTTTAATATTTCAACTTACTATTTAAACAGCTTTTCCAAGGCCAATAATCTTGATTTTTTCGATATAGAAAATTTTATGATCAAATCACAAAATAATTTAATCCGGAAAACAATCACTTAAACTAAAGGAATGACAGAAAAAAAAATGTTTAAATAACATATTTAAATTAGACGATTAACTTTAGATATTTTTTGACAAATAGTCCTGATTCTTTCAAGAATTAATTTTAAAATTAAGAGCGTGAAATTTGATTTTTTGGAGACATAATTCCCTCCCACAGAAAAAAAGAATGTTTTTTATTTTAAATTTGCGCGAAGAAAAATCTGCACTTATTGCAAATATTATTCAATTTTCAAGATTCCGTGGATTAATGTTGCATTATAGTCATTTGGCACTTTATTACTTATGATACTGTGCCTATTTAGGTCATGTCAAAGATGCTATTCGACACTGACCCTTTTCTCTTGTTTTAAAAGTACCTTGAACACACAAATGACCTCAATGGAGGTAATATTGGAATACGAAATCAACACGAGACTCGTTTTTCACTTGTTTTTGTATTTTATATTTGATAAATTTGTTTTGAAAGAATACTAAATTTATTTGTATAATTTAAGGTATCCGACTACGTTTGGAACCGTGATTTTGCAAAAGTGTATAAATGGATAATATTTATGATATTGAGTGTCACTTACATTAGAATACGTGTATAAAATTGTTTTAAGAATATTTTAACAATAAAAAACTATTTAAGTACAATATTTTGGCAAAAAATGAACATAGAATGACAAATCTTCAAAACATTCTCCTTTTATGAAAAATGCGTCTATTATAATGATATTTTGCCTGTATATAGCTCAGATCTCGTTACAGAGGCTGAACTAAAATTTGTGAAATAAATAACTTAGAAGTGGATTCATCCGTATTTTACTACAACAGAGGGTAGAAATCTTAAGAAAAAAAACGCCGTTAATTATTTCAGTTTGTAGTAACTCTGAAAATAATGTGAATTTTTCAAAACTCCTGGTTCAGACTCTCTGGGGAAGTCTTTACTTTATATAAGCAAAATATTATTATTATAGACGAATTTTTTATAAAAGGAGAACTTTTTGAATAAAGGTTATTCTAAATTAATTTTTTGCCAAAATAGTGTATTTAAATAACTTTTTTTTGTCATAATGTCCTTAAAACAATTTTATACGTGTATTCTGATCTAAGTGACACAAAATATCATTAAAATTATCAATTTATGCGCTTTTTAAAAATCATGATTCCGAACGTATTCGGATACTTTAAGAGTATTATTAAATCAACTACCGAGCATTATGAGTAACTCACTAGCGATTGATAGTGTTGCTTCAATTAACAATATAATTTAAAAATAAATTTCCTTTATGTCATATGTTGTAAGCGTTTCCCATTGTTGTTGCCATTTGAGGTAAATCATTAAATATTTAATTATAAAGTGTGGAAATTTAACAAAAATAGTAAGTATATTGTTTTAAAAAAATTCTACGCTGTTTCTCGTATAAGTAGTCAATATTAAGCTGCATCTTAATTTAGATAAAAGTAAATTCATATGCATAAAAAATATTCACATTCCAAAATTAAACATGAAAAAATTGCTGAATCAACGAAAATGCGGGTGTATATGTATTCTTAAATGGAAATAACATTGCATACTAAATGCATGATATACTGGTGTTTAATACTAATATAATTATAATTATAAACAGTTTAGTAAATTATTTCAACTAAATGAGAAACACAACTGCCAATTTATAAATATACATCAGTACATTTCTAAATTAACAACCACTTTTCATTATTTCACTTATTTCAGGAGCTTCTTAAAAGAATATTAACATTATAGCCACTGGTTAACTGATTCTTTTTCTGTAAAAATATCCCATTCTAATGCAAATTTCACGTATCAAAACTATTTTTATTTGTTAAATAAAACCATAAAAAATGATAATAAATCTGCTTAAAAATCAAAGAAATTAATAAGAATAACATAAAATTATTTATGTGCTAAATTTACAATAAGAATTTTGAAAACTAAATACTAAATTTCTGTATGACACTTTTCAAAGGCTCTCATTACTTTAATTTCAAATGTTCTGCATTACTAAACGTGCATATGCAACACCTATGACTTAAAAACAAATATTAAACTTACACATTTTGGGTACATAACATAACCTCAAAAAAGTTGGGTTTTTTATGAGATATTAAAAATCTTTAAATTTAAAGATCTTTTTTGAAAAAGAAATGCAATTTTAAATTTCGTAGCACTTTCTAGTGGTACCGGACATGAACTAATGGTATGCCAGCCATCAGTCATTTACCTTGATCATTGGGCTACTGCGGCCTGAAATTTAAACTTAGTGCTTCTCAAACTTCCAACCGACCCAACCGTAATTTCATCACGCCTTCATTCGTCAGAGCTGAAAACGTCTCCTTTGTGCTGTGTAGTTAGCAATACAAGCTAAATTGTGCGACCACGTCACTTACCATGGTTCAAAATTTTTCTGGTCCGGACGTAAAAGCTCTCTGAGCTAACAGTGCGACTTATAATTATTCATCAGCACTGAATCAACAAACCCTTTACAATGTTTCAGATCCCATTTCAATATCTTTTTTCATTCACCCGCCCCAATACATTCATAAAAACTGCCTATTGAATAATTTACTAACGATGCTAAACTAATACGAGCTTAAATTTTACGAACGGCATACTAAATGTCTCAACAAGCAATTTTTATTTCTCTGGACTACTATATACGTCATTTCTGAGGATCACTGTAATTTTGACATGCTATTGATAAAATTATTCTGAAGGCAATGGAATGCAACAAAAGGGCCTTAACAATGTTTGCAAAGAATTTACCTATTTCAGAATATTCTTTTCTTCTTTTTATTATTCCTCCAGCCCCCAAATACATCTCATACACTCGCCTACGTGGAAAATGGTTGACATAGGGGAGCGAATCGCGTGTCTTTTAAACGGCAGTCAAGGGATTAATTATAAACCATCCAAATTATCGAGATAAGTGTTCATTTTTGTATATAATTTTGTATATGACAAGTCCATGGGGTCACTGGTAATTATTAAACTTGTTCTTATCTTAAAATTGATAAATTAATTATAAAATGCATTGTGCACTACTGACACATTTATAAGTGCATTATATCAATGTAAATGTGTCTTTGATTTTTATTATGTCAGAATGTATTTTGTTTGTTTATTTTCAGTAAATAAGTAATTTTCTTAAATAATCTTTAGTTTTCGACTTTTCTATATGCTCGCGCAGCCCTCGTAGATTTATTATGCCCCCAAAGGAGGCACGCTCCACAGTTTGAGAAACGCTGACTTTATGCTTATCTCATGGAATAAGTATAAGAGTTGTAATGTATAGGATATGCACAATTCTATACTCTTTTACTGTAGAATTTATATTACAAATCAAATTAGAATTGCGTCAGAGATATAAAAGTACAAGTGTAATTCTATTAGGAGTAAAAAGGATCATATATAATCAAGCTGAAAATGGTATTTTGATCGAATAAGTATTGTATGAAGTGTTCTACTAATTATAAAATAATCTCAGACGACTACTTTTTGGTTACCTAGAGCAAACCAAATATTTTCCTTGAAAGCGATAATAATTAATGCCTTCACTACATGATCAATAAGCAAACTTTAATTAATTAAAAAAACATTTTTATCTAAATTTTTTTAAAAAAAATATTTTTTGTAGTATTCGTGTAAGCAAAAGTATTCTGCAGGGTTGATTCTCTTCTTTATTCAAATTGTGTATGATATCAAAATCCAAAGTAAAATTTTCGATTCTTTTCTTTGTATTTCTGCATAAATTACATAAAATCCTAACTTTAGATTTAAATATAAGAATGAGGATTTAAACTCGTGATTTGGTAAAACGTAGTATCATTTCAGAAATTCCCTAATATTTTTTATTATTTTGATTTGGAAGAAAATGGCGCCATTTATTTTAATGTGTAGTTGTTTTGTGATTTATCACTTCCTATTGGTTTCATGTTAGAAGATTTTTTTATAAATCTGTTTTGCACTAAATTGCACAGAACCAGATTGGAAAATTTTCCCAAAACATTATATTGTCTTTTTTTGTGCCAACTCAATCCCACTTTTCAATGAGAAAAGTTTGGAATGGTGTGTCTTGCTAGAAATTATCTTCAAGCTTTCTGATCCCTTCCTAGGACATCCAGGTCGTCTGAATTTTCTCCCATAGATTAAATTAATAATCTAATAAGAATAAGCTATGCCCATTCCAGAATGTTGCTGAATTAGCCACATAATTCAATGGATCTCTCAAGACTCTATTTGGAAAATTTATGTTTAAGCCAAGCCAGTTGAGAGCTCGTCTTCCGATTGGAGAATGAAAAGACGCCTCATTAAAGTCTGCACTTCGCAACATTCGAACTCTGGAGTAAATCATTCAATTATTCTGCACATGGGATCGATTTTTGTTCTATAAAGCTTAGCTCATGAATCGATTTTTTTCTCTCTTTTATCCTTTTTGAATCAGATAATTCTTTCATGGTGTGTTAAGCTTTAAGGCGCATTGTCTATCTATTTTCCTTTATTTTTAAACTTCGAGAATTTTTAATTTGAATCTTTAGTTTACAGCTTAAACTTTTATTTTTAAACTTTGGGAATTTTACAGTTCACTACAATAATTTCAGAAACACACAAATCTATCGTTAAAATTGTTTGTAAAATATACCTATTGTGTCTGAATATCACGAATAAAACTCATCTAATAACCTATTTTAATTTTTAAAAATGTCTTAATACAAAACAAAATGACAAAATGTGTGACATTATGATAAAAAATTCAAAACAAATGTAAAAAACACACACACACACATGATTAACAGACAATTAGAATGGAAGTTATATATCTAAATCCCCTTTTATGTTTCTTTCAGAAATTTAACAAAATGCAAAACTATATATCACTTAGAACTTTTTGGTAAATTAATTAGTGAACTTCACATGCTGCGAAAATTTGTGTTATAGTTGATACTAAAATACTCCAAAACTCTCACGAATGGCTTGATATTATTTATTCTTTTCTTTGATAACAAATAGTCAAGTGGCTGAGTGAAAGTGTATCGCGATTCCACTCTATAGGTCCAGGACTCAAAAGAGAAAATCAGGGCAAGAGCGACACAGACTTTCATTCCTTCAGTGGGTCGGTAAAGGAGTACCAAGCTTTCTTAAGGATTAAACAGAGTGGACGTTTTGAATTAAACTGACCACTTGACTGAAACATTGCACTTGCATACCAGTGCCAAGGTCACGTAAACTGAGGTAGATACAATAGGCCTTGACCCCCATGAGCTGTTGCTCCACTGTGACTTCATTTAAGTTGATAACAAATATTATAATTAATATTATTTCTCTCTTCAACTATGTACATTGAATCTATAAAATCATACAGTGACATCAGATTAATATGCAACGTATGAGGGGGTTCAAGTATTCTTATAATCAATGAAAATATCGTACCAAGAAGGAAATATTGGATACAGGTTGAATTTAATATGTGTGTTGTTGTTGTGACTAATGCCACCTGCCTGACGAAATCAATCAGATCGAGGCCCACGAAATTCATTGCGGCTAAAATCTAGAATTTTTACGCCTGTCGTTAGCCTTAGCTTTGAGCACCATGAAGGTAGCAGTACAATTTTGCTCGGTTTCACCCCAATTTAGAGGGTGAAAATCCTGGGGATGGTCAAGGGCCTCCCACCTCTATTACCCTTCCACCAACCATACGAGAGGACTTGCAGCTCAACGGCTATTTAGGATTTCACCATGCAGAAAAGGCACTATACATTTACAAACATCCGTGTCTTCTACCGGGATTCGAACCCAGTCCCTACGGCACCGCAGTTAGCGTCACTAACCACTATACCGGTTGTACGACATTTAATATTTGTAAAGAAATATATATTCAAAACTGTAGTTTCAAAGTAGATTAGTATATGAAATAGTTAAGGGATAAATATTAGTTCTATGAAGAGCGTTGCACATCCCCATGATGTAATACAGGTCACTATATTACTTGATATTGCGTCAAAATTATAACTGTAACAGTTCTTGGGAAGGCCGGACCGAGCGTAATGTAATGCGCTTAATGTGTTTCAAATATTGTGTCCCCGTATCGAATCATTTCTAATCTAACCCCATACATTCTCAATTGGAACCAATGAGTAAGAAGAGCCGTGGAAATTTTTTATTATAATGTAGGTAATCTCTTGGAACACCAGTGCTGTGTTATCCAAAATATTGTTTACTGAAATAAAGCCTCAAAAAACCTGGCATGGAATGGGAGTACAGAAGGTCATACAATATCATTCACAAACGTAGTGATATCATTGAACCACAAATCCTGAAGATGACTGACTGTTTCCAGACCATAATGATTGTTTTTGAGAAGTTGTGATGCCCGACAGCAAGATCAGGGTTGCATCACAATTCATGACCTCTGCACTTCTACACATGATGATCATCTAACTCGAAAATGAAGCGTGACTTATTACTGAGCCTTAAAGAATACCATTCTACAGCTCCTTTCTTTATTCTGGCTTGGTTTTATTCCAAATGGAATTGCAGATATTTTGGTATTAAAAGTTGAACTCGTTAAGTACATTAGAATATCACTTTTGCTTCTTGAAGTCGTATCGTAATGCTTCTCGGACCAACTATTTCCTTAACATGGACGATAAGACCATCATTAAATTTGTGAATATCTAGCACACAATACAATTGTCCTGTCGACTGTTTATCTCTCTGGTTTTTCCTGAACTAATGTTGTTGTTGTGTGTGTGTTTTTTATCCTGGGAACATATGAAATACAAGTGAAAAACAGAAAGCATACAATACAGACAGAAGAATATACACATTTATTACAGATGACGATTCCAGCATATAACAAGAAAGGGTGGACTGCTTTCCTTTAGAGACGGGAATCCAATACAGGCGAAAGACAGACTTCTTTCCCGAAGAAGATACAACCATGTCTTACTCGGGATTCGAACCCAAAACCACTCGGTTGCATGCCGAGGGTCGTAGCCATCATACTGGCTAGGCGACTCCTGAACTAATCTACAATATGTTACATTTTCATTTATTTGTCCAAAGGTTTTTAATGTTGTTTCATAGTATTTTCTGACCATTTGCAGGCTACATAGTCGGTCGACAGCTTTGCGATTTGGATTCTAAGGATGATACTATATTGAAGTATATCATATGTTCAGATCGTCATTTTTGGCTTTGAAAAATAATATTTATCTTCCTTTCTCCTTATTACAGCATTGAGTATCTTCTATGTTCATGTTGGAAAAAGATGCAGATATTTGATGCAAACCAGACGATTTATGGTTACAGCATCTGTGCTGGATGTGCGTGCATGCGCGATCTCAATAAATTTAGATTTTTTTAAAATTTTTTTTTTTAAATTGAAAATTATTTTTTTTTTAAGTATTTTTTCAATAACCGTGTGAGTGTACATGGCATGTTTCATGTAATTGCAACTCTCGTGAACTATAACTTTTGAGTTTAAACATTTGAAACTATGAATATACCAGTTTCGATCGCAGGTAGAGACCCCAAAAACAATCAGAAAAATACAAATTAACGAGCTCAAAGGGTTAAAATTAAAATCAAAAACTCAGTATGTACTTAGGGTTATTTATATAATAGTTTGCATGCAATAATGAAATGAAAATTATATATCGATTACAAGGAAACGCTTGAAAAGTTCAGAGCACTTCATGTAAATACAAATCACTTGATTATTCAAAACTATTTAGAGAAAACTGTGCAAAAAAAAGGAATTCGATACTCAAAAGAAGTATTTTACTCACGCAAATTCTTCAAGAGCCCGAGTGTTTTTTAAACGGTTATGCAGGGTTTAAATTCATTACCACATATATCATTCGGGGTTTTAATTTCCCCAATCAAAAAACCCCAAATCTAAATACACCATAATGATGATCCTTATATGCATTTAAGTGGATGAGCAACATATTAATATTAAGTTAGTTGGAATTGAGTATCGGGCTGCGAAATGACGCATTAATTCTTTTCCCCATTAACTTTTATTTAAAGCGAGTAAGCGGTAAAGGGATGACCGAGCAAATTTAAATTATGTCTAAATTTTATTTTTTCTGATATTAGAAACCATTAGGGCCCTTTCTCCCCGGTTTTATGGTTTTGTTGTGATGTTCTTTTTATTGTCCCCGTAATTCGTTTATACTTTACAAGTTTACGAAGCATTATATAGAAAATTTTAGTGTTATCCCTACAAAGTTATTTTTTTGACAAAACTTATTTAGAAAGCTTTAATTGGGCATTTAAAGAATATTTATTTCAATTAAAGCTATATTTTATTCATTATTTTTTTAACTCTTGAAATAGTATTTACAAGGGTTTTTCTATAATTTCCCTTTTTGTTTTGGGAAAGGTCTTGTAAAATATTTTCAATATTTTAAAAGGGAAAGGGAAAACATTAAAATTTCCCCAAGGGTTTTCCCCCAAATTCCACCCCGATTCATAGAGAAAAAATTTTGTTTATTTAAAAAACAAGTTTTATATTTTTGAGCCATTTTGTTCAAAGTGGAAAAAATCCCAAAAATTATAAATAATTAAAATGGTAGGGTTTTAAAATAAAAAAAATACATAATTTTTTCAAACAGAGATTTTTTTATTGAAACACTTTAATTGGAAAACTTTTGCTTACCGTTAGTAAAAACAATGAAGCATGGATTGTAACTCTTATTTTCGGAAAATACTACCAATAAGATCTACAACAATATATTTTCTAAAAGTAAAATTTAAAATTTAATATTTGTTAGAGAAAATATAAATATTTGTTAAGTTTTATCTTGGACTCCCTGAGATCCACATAATTCATGGAAGTATGGAAAAGCCTTGAAATCTTCTTTTATTTATTTAGCATACATTTTAACTGAAATTTTTTTAAAAAAAATAAACTTTATTGCATTTTTTAAGTATTGGTTAAGTGATAAATAATGTTATGTTCATTAAACCCTTGAAAAAGCACTATTTAAATGTTATTTGGCAGTACAGATAGATGATTCAATTTTTCCGGGGTTTGAAATTTTTGAAGATAAAGTTTGGATAGGGCGAACTTTTCGTCCTATCTGGGGTTTTTGCAAGTTAGAGGGGGTGGGATTCTCGAAATGATGAGACATTTTGAATTCTTAATATGACTTTTTTTAAGAGTTTAACTAAATTACTTATATATTGAACAAACTTATATATATTATGTGAAATTAAAAAAACCAAACAGACCCTAGTTAACCAGATCGCGCAATTGGGCCTTATTTATATAATTATATTATATCCCCCTACCCTCTTTTTTCATTCAGAATATAATCTTCCCCCAATTCAAAAAAGGCCCTCCACTTAGATATTCATCTAGGCTCGGACAAGGAATGTCCTTTAATTAATGGGAATTTCCGTTTTGGGTGGGTCAATTTCCCTTCAAAATTTTTTGAACGAAATTTTTTCTAAAATTTCCTCCCCTTCTAAAACCCGTCCTTTTTTTAAAGGTTATCTTATTTGCCTATCCCGTTTTCCCTTTTTGGATTTGGGTTGGAAAAGATTTTCCAAACGTGGGGTAAAAAACCGAGGTTATGTTTGAAAAGGAAACGTGACCCCACAAGTTTTTATATTAAAAGGGGGCTCAGGGGTTTTTAAACTAGAGGGCTGAAAATATAAACAATTTTCAAACAGGTATAATTTTTTTAAATTTAAATTAAATGATTCGAATCTCTTTCACATTATTTATAAAAAAAGTGGGGCTTCAGAAAGATATAGAATGTTTAAAATATAATCATAATTTTAAAATCATAAGCATATAGAAAATTCTATGATAAATATAAGTATTTTGCGTTGCACGCTATTTTCTAAAATAGTAGCTTTAATTACTAGCTATAAGTTGAATAATAAAGTTAAATGCATTCTCATTACACTGTAGCTATTTTTATATAAATAGAATAATAACTTACATATTTTAATAAATAAAAACATACATTTTAAAAATATTTAAAAATTGCAATGTTTACAAATATTTTGAAATACAAAAAGACATATAATACTAAAATTAGGCACGGCTTAAAGAGTATGATGCATTTTATAATTCTATAAATTTTATACATCAGATACTACTATTTTTAGAAAATAGCGTGCGCAACACAAAAATACTTATTATTTATCATAGAATTTTCATATGCTTATGATTTTAAAATTATGATTATATTTTAAACATTTTATATTTTTCTGAAGCCCCAATCTTTTATAAATAATGTGTAAAATATTCGAATCATTAAATTTAATTTTAAATGAATTATACCTGTTTGAAAATTGTTTATATTTTGAGACCTCTAGAAAAATTTAACACCCCTGAGACCCCTTAAAGTATTTCAAAAGTTGATAAAAGGAAGGTCATGCAAGGTTACATCATGTACATCTGGTAATAACGCAAAATTATAAGATCTATTAGAAATAGATAGTAATAAAATTGTTGCTCTTCTCTAATTAAACTGTCACAAAATTAATGTAAAAGGCAATAATATTTTTCAAATGCATTGAATTACTTTGATGATTTATGCTCGTCACAAAGGAATTTTTGAAATATTTAAACATTTATAATTTGAAATAAAAAGTATAAATTGCCAAATTTGAACAGTAAAAATCATACATGCAGTAGACTTCTTCATTCAGAATCCAAAGAAACATTTTTAAAAAAAATTATTTTAAACTTTAAATTTATATTTTTATTTTGCTACATTTTTTATTTTATCAATCATTGCTTTAAGAAATCGTTTGTCAAATTTTACTTTATTGCATCAGAACTAGAACAAAGAAATAGGCCGAGAAACGAAATTGTGATTATTAATCCTTGGCTATTTAGGTTATATAAATGTATTGTGGTACGTAAGACAGGCAAGACCATGGGAACATTCCAGTAAGTTTTGGACATAATGGGACATGGGAACAGATTGAATTGAATACTTTTTATTAACAACATTCCATAGATTGCAATGAGTATGTTAGTCCCATGAACGTATATGTTGGATTTTAAATGATTGTAAAGACGTGGCTTGGTGAGATGATTCATGTTTCCAGACGGTAAGGGCAGACAAAAATGTGGTGTAGCCCCTAGAAGAACATTTAATCAAACAGTGAGCAAGACACTGACTGACATTGAATCTAACTGGCTATTGGATCCTTAACATTTCCAAGCTCTACGTTTCATGGACTGAACCATCTAACGCAACTAATCTCTGACTGGAGATAGTTACACTCATGGACAAAAAAATTAGTTCACCAAAAATAATTGCTGGATAGTAATGAAACTTGTCATGAAAGTACATGTCGGGGAGATATGCAAATAATTAGAAATGCAGCGTGATTGCCAATTACGTATAGCCAGTAGAGGGCGTTTGTGTGACGGACTCACGCTTTTTTTTCATTAACTTGTCCTTTTGGGTTCTTTGGGGCCAAAATAAAGGACAATTCTTTTTCAACCAACCCGAGAAGTAAAACGTGAAGGAAAGTTTCAAATTAGGAAGCTTTTAAATAACTGAAGTTTAGAGTAAGTGAGGTGGCATTTGAGGAGTGTTATATTAGTTCGTGGGGCAAGTGTGAAAAGTATTTCAAGAAGTTAAGTGACAGTCAAGAGAAGTTACCCATGACAGAGAGCCCTTAGTCCAGGTGCATACCATTGCACTCCAGTCAACCGCAACTTCATCTAGGATCAGATAGATTGAAGCTTCGTTGGACATTAAGGTAGGAGCGACCATTTAAATATTCGGATCTGTGTTCGCATTGAAATTGAGCTTAGGCGAGTTAGTTATTGAGAGTGGTCCGGGTTACGTAATTACAGTATTATATATTGAGCGTTTAGCCACCGTAAATTCTCTCACATGCCATATTATTATCTAATCTGTAACTGGTTTAAGTTAAGATCTTAATAAATTAGTATTATGGCAGTTTCTAGTTCTTCATTTATTCCTACACCTCTAGTTCACGCTGATAATCTAGGAGAAGGGCACCCGAGGGGGCGCCCTACACGTTTAACGTCGTTCTCCGTGGAGTACAAAACAGGTAACCAAAGCTTCTTTGAGTGTGCTGAATCGTTTACAAAGCAAGAGCTGTGGTAGACATGTCATTACGCCGTTTTCGAAGGCAATATGAGCAGCTGTCGCAGTTTGAGAGGGAGGGAAGAATCATCAGCATGATGGAAGCTGGGTGGTCAGATATGTGTGTAGCTCGTCAATTATGCCGCTATGAATGTGTTGTGAGGAAATGTTGTGACCATTGGATCTGAGAGATGTTATTTACCCGAAGACAAGGCCCAGGATGCCCTCGAACGACCAGTCGTAGAGAAGACCGTCACATCGTAAGAAATGTACGCTTACAGACAACTGCTTCATCAGCCACCCTCCAGGCACAGGTAGCACCTTCACTAGGGGCTCCTGTGTCTTCTCGAACCATACAAAGGCTACCTGGCTGAAGGACATGTGGGATCGCGACACCCATTACGTGTGCTGCTCTTGACACCCACCCATCGACGCCTCCACTTGGAGTGGTGCTGCGCACAAGGAAACTGGACTACATTGGAATGGAACCAGGTCGCCTATAGCGATGAATCCACATTCAGTAATGACAATCGTGTTCGTGTGTGGAGACCCCGTGGTGAACGCCTCAATCCTGTCTTTGCTTCACAGCGATATACCGCTCCCACAGCTGGTGTGATGGTATGAGGTGCCATTGTCTATAATACACGGTCACCTCTAGTATTGATCCGGAGCACCATGACAGCTCAGTGGTATGTTCATGACGTTCTAAAACCGCATGTGTTACCACTCATTCAAGGGGTCCCAGGAGCCATTTTTCAACAAGACAATGCTCGGTGTCACACGGCAAGGGTGTCACAAGACTGTCTTCGCACTGTTACTATCCTTCCTTGGCCTGCCCGTTCCCCAGATTTGTCTCCAATTAAGAACATCTGGGATCATTTGAGACGGCGAGTAGAGCATCCTACGAGATTGAACGAACTAGAGGCAACGTTACAGCAAATATGGAACGAAATGTCTCAAGACATCACACAGAACTCGTATGCCTCAATGACCGATCGTATCGCATCGTGGCATTCGCACTATATATAGAGGGGGTTCCACAGAGTATTAAATCCTTCATTCTTTTGCATTTTTCTCTGAAATAAATCATCTTTTTTCTTTGATTTGCTAATCATTTACTTATATCAAAGTAGTCATTACGTATGTAAAGTTTATGTTTCATTTTGATGACTCCTTCTTGGCGCGCTAATATTTTAGCCCATGAATGCATATTCAGCCATTTTCAGGTGATACGTAACCATTTATGTAACTCCCAAAATGATGGATTTCTTAAGAAAATACATCGCTTCATGCTACTGGATGGAAACAATTTGCTGTTGGTTTGAGGAACCTTCTGGACAATTCGAGGCAATGATCGAGCTATATAAACCTTCAGATTTGAATTCCATCAAACACATATGAGATGTGATGCGAAAAATCTTACACTTTTTAAATTATGAATGGTTGCAGATGCAGCAGGGCTGAGATTTTTTTTTTCATGTATTCAAAGGATTTGTGGTGCGTCGAGTTATTTTACTTTGCAAACCAGAAGAAGATTTTATACAGTTCTAGAGGTGGCATTACATGTTTCTCGACGCTTCAGAGAGTGTATATTCAGTGTTACAAATAATATTCTTATTTAACTATCTCAATTTTTATTAAATCTGCAAAGTATTTTGGTATTTTAATTTTTATAAAAATCTAGAGATAATCAATAATAATTAGGTATGTAAAGAAAAAGAGTCAGCAATATTTTAATGATGACTAAAGTTTAACTCTTATTCAAATGTCTCTCCAAAAGTCTTTCCATCTCTTTATTTTTAGAGAATACTTTGCGTACTTAGTAAGTGTGCAATTTTCAATAATCGCCATGTTTTTTTGGTTTTAAAAATACACCCTTCCAATTCGTCACATTTCATATTACTGAATCCCATAGAATATTTCAAAATAGCCGCTCAAAAATCATAAAACTTTTTAGTTTTGTATTATTTTAGTACTTTTACACCCGAATATTGCAGCCATAATAAAGGATATTAGTGCAGAGAGTTTCTAACTCCCTCCTCGAAGTCAATTAGAGTACATTTATGGATCGACCGCGAAGATGAAAGCTTTGGGTCCACCCATATCACGTGACAGTCAAAGTTACTACTTTTTCATGCCACATAGAAACAGTGTATCGATTCAATAACATATTTGCATTGCACTTATAAGTCCTCTTTCATCTCTTGCTAAAATGCAACTTGTACATTTCCTTAAGAAATTTTCAAAAGAAGAGGCCTAATGACAGGACTGCAAAATTCAGTGCTGGCAAGATAGTAATTTATTTTCTACTTTACCCTGATGTGAAATGAACACTTTTATCCGGTAGATGGAGCAACTTTTAACTTTTCTCATCGTTATCGACGTGCATCTTTTAACTGTATTTACTGCGCAATTCGCACTAATGAACTGCATAGAGTTTTGTCGAAATTGTTTATAATTTTTTTTCAAAATAGTATATTTAAAAAAAAATAATGCATTGAGTTAATTTTCTAAGAATAAAACAATATTATGTTTTTCCTTTCAAAATGGTGGCAGCGGTAGCTTAGTGGTCAAGGTATCGGACCGTGGTTGGCATGTCATGAGTACGAGCCCAGTACCACTAAAGACCCGCCGCGTAAGGAAGCGATGCTTGTTAATCTGTTGAGAGCTCAAACGTCCTCCCGTGGATGTGGTGTGGTAGTTAGAAGAGGGGGTGCCAGCTCAAGTGTCATCGTCTTCTCTTGACCATGGTTCAAAATGACGAGGTCCTTTGCAAAAATCCCTCATGTAGCAAAACAGTGCGGCGTTGATATTCACTCACTCCCTCTATTCAAAAAGATCATTCAAAAGCACTGCTCCCTCGTATTCATATCATTTTAAAAAGAAAACTGTATTTTTGTGTAAGAACATTACTTTACTTTTAAATATGTTCCTAAAATACTCCAACTTTCGTTTAAATAATGATATAAAATCGCAATCACGGTGCATATGCTTCTGTTTTATTATTTCTCCTCAAATTCATATATCATGAGATTTAATATATATATGCATGTGTGTGTATGTATTGTACTTACCTGATTATAAAAGTGCTTACATCTGGCCTTTTTAATGATTTTTCTTTTAGTTATATCAATTAAAAATAACGTTTTAGAAATATGGAAAATGCAATGGTAATACACTTAGTTCGTTATTATTAATATGAAGCACGTGAAAAATTTAGAAACACTTTTTTTTTTCTGAAAAGTGATTTGACGCCGAAAGATTTCAAAAATATTCTTTCATGCAAAAGAAACTATTCCTTTTTGCAACCAAAGCAATTTTCCGCTTGATAAAATGAGAAAATCGAAAATTTCGAGAATCATACTAATGCACATAAACACACACACAAAAAAAAAAAATTTCAAAAAATAATAACAGATGCGAAGTTAATAATTTATGAGAAGAAACGTTCCGAAAGCAAATCCAGGTCTGTAGGGTGTTGAAAAGGAATGTTGTGCTAATATTCGGGCGTTTTTCATGGGCGTTTTCGCATTGCATTGTTGTTAATGGAAAGTGAGAAAATTAAATATTGATAGTTTGTGCCATATTAATGATAAGTATATAATAGAATGCGTAGAATATCATACTTTATCCATATGTTATTATTGTTATGATATGTTATACTAATCTTATACAGAAACTCATCCTTAAAATTGTTTTGAATTAAAGATTACAATAAAAGATAATTATTAAAAAAATATTTAAATAAATACATACGCGCAACCAACTGAACTGAGATTAACTTTCTTTCCAAAACCGATAGTTGACTTATAATTCAAAATATGATTTTATATTTCACATGAACAGTTCCTAGAGTTGTTTTTCTTAAGCTTCTGAAATTGTAGAAATTTACTACTTTTAAAAGATGAGAAAAAGAGCATTATATGACGAAAGATTACTAAAGGATTTCATTCAAATTACAGCAATGTATGGTTTTTAAAAAATTCGTAGTTTTTTTTTCAGACATTTTCAATAGGCTGCAGACTAATAGGTATTTTTGTCAAAAATTTAGTTGCTTTTTAAATATAGTCCTCTTTTCTTCCTCTTGGGTGTTTTTTACTTTGAAATCTCTCTTCAAAATTAAACCTTGATAATCTAGAGTAGGTCTGGCCAACATTTACAGACTTTAGGTGATTCTGTATTTCTATTGAATGTTTCGTTTATTTTGTTCACACGCACACAAAAGTGACATTTTTGAATGAGCTTCGTAAGCATTCAAATATACTAATAACTATCAGGTTCAGTGGTGTAACTAAAACATTTAGGCCTCCCTGCAAAGTCAGGCTTGGGGCCCCCAAGTTGGATTTTACAAAGGGTAGGTACTTGGTGGCAGTCAAGGTTTGGGGCCCCTAGAACCATGGGCCTCCCCGCGATGAGGAGGTTGCGGGATTGTACATTACGCCACTGATTAGGTTATATATAAATACGGGGAAGGTGGATCCATAAAGCATTGCTAACCCTAATTCGCTGGCCTAATTCAGCGACAGCCTTAGAAATCATAATAGGTCTCCAGTTTAGTCCAAAGACTTTTTTTGTATCTACATTTGTTTTGTCTGGTGAATTCCAATTTCTTCCTGCTTTAGCACTGTAGGTTCTAGTACTTCTTCACTTTTATTTTATATTACTATATATATATATATTCTAAGATACCCAAGACTTTTGATTCTCTTGGAAAAAGATCTGTAAGTAGAAAAATTTCGTTTAACAATTATTTTTATTCTTAATTATTTTGGGATTTTTCTGCTTTAAGAATTTGGGGAGAATTTGTTTCAGAATATTAGTCAGTGGTTTTATCATACTTTCTGCTAGTTTTTATATACTTTGAATTTTTGTTTATTTTTTTTTTATATACTTTGAATTTTTGTTTATTTTTTTTTATATACTTTGAATTTTTGTTTATTTTATTTGGTTTTTCCTACCGAGTTGCAAAGGGGGAAGGTTGGCGCCTTCAAACTTGTTTAACTTCAATTATTCGGTCCTAAGTCCGAAATTGATTTCTGACTCGCTAGGTTCTTTTTTACAGTTCCTTTTTTGTAATTTTCTATAAATTCGATCTTCATGTTTTGCTTTTATATTTTTATTACGTTATTTCTTGTTATGTTCATTATCTATTATTTCTGGTTTTTGATATATTATACAAATTTCTTTAATATATATATATATATATATATATATATGTGGGACGGTGTCTAGGGGTAACGATGAAATTTTGGACGAAAGAAAGCATAAGCCAAGTTTAAAGAACAATTAATTTATTAAGATAAGGAAGAGGCTATTTACAGCTTTGAATTATTTACAAGAAGATAAATAGAAGATTGTTCGAACAGAGAGCAGGATTCACCTGTGAGACGGGGGTGCCAAACATCGCTAGGCCTAAAGAAGGGATCTGCGTTGCTTGAAAAGGCAAAGTCACTAAAAGGGCGTCGACCCTACTTCGTTCTTGTCCGGTGTGAGAGTGAAAAAACGATCTCGCACTCAAGGATCATATACCACTGACGTCTTCGCTCCGAATTCTTTCATTGGGCATTGAAAAGCCTCTCGATTCACTTCAGTTTGTTTGGGGCCGCCATCTCTTACATCTCTCTCTCTCTCGAAATATATTAA
>BMAV01007808.1:429565-448040 GCA_019973955.1 Trichonephila inaurata madagascariensis
TATAAAGTTATATACATAAATTAACGCTTATCACTTATCTTCTTAATTTGTGCGGGGGGTTATAATTAATCCCTTAATGACTATTGGAAGCCATGCGATTCTCTCCCGAATGCAGGTGCTTTCGGGATTCTTTCCATGCATGTGCGCGTATGTGATGTGTTAGGGGAGGGGAGGATAAATAAGTACTTCCTCTGTGATATAAGTAAATCCTTCGTAAACAGTGTCATGGTCCTTTTATTGCATTCCCAAGCCAGCGGAATAATTTTATGAATGGCAGTATGCATGAAAGATTGTACTTCGGGAAGACGTATATATGCGTCAGCAGCAATTGACGTTTTGTCTGAGCTAAGCGTTTATCTACGCCGGTGGCACTTAAGAGATTAAAGTCGTATTGTAGTTTTAGCTTCAAAGTATAGTATTATTGAATGTAATACATTGATATTGTATGAAGTGGCGGGGGGCGTGATGAAAAATATGCTTGAATATTGGGTCACAAATATTTAAACTTTGGGAAGCACTGTAGTAAAGACATGTACATTAACATATAATTTTAAAGTCAGTGTCAGTTTTTATAGACAATTGCACACATAAATTATTAGTCTGCATTTAAAATATCATGGTAATCATAAAATTTCTATAAACATTTAATTATTACACGTTATAAGTAAAGCTCTATATTCTGAGTTACATGTACGGTTTTGACCTAACGCTTGATTCTTCGGTATTCCTTGATATTTGAACTTTATAGTAGGTGATAAAACAATTATAAATTGTTCACAATTTAAATTTTACAGATTCATAATGCAAAACATGACTGCTGTTGACAGAAGTAACTTTTTAGCAATGTAACTTTTTTTTATGTTGTAGTAAAATTCTTTGCTACAGTATAATATACAACAAGCGTGAACATGTACAACAAGAGACAAGTAGCAGTTGACTGTACTCTAAGACCTAGGGCAGCACTCCAGATAACTTTTAAGTTCTACAAACTTCGTATTGGAAAAGCACATTCTACAAATATCCATGCCACCACATTGGTTGGCATAATGTCAATCAGTGACATCATTCAGAGAAATTTCACGCAAATCGCATGCAGGCTACGATTGCAGTGAGTGAAAAAGTGAAAAGAGAGGGTGGGGGTTAGGTTTTTACAATTGTTAACAAAGTGTTCTTAAGAATATAGGTATATATATATATACAAATAGTTAAGTATAACCAGTCAATACAGCAAGAAATATTAGCGACAGTATTACGATAGCAAATTCTTGGCGTTAGGAACCACGATTGAAGGTTTAAACAAAGTTTTGTGATTAGTCAACCTTCACTTGTAATATGCCTATAAACTGACCCTTAAGAGAAAGGAAGGAATAATAAGAGAAATGTAATTATTGCAAATAAATACTATTAATATATAACGATAAAATTTAATAGGCTACGAATACTTACTAGTTTATAGTTAAAATCGATGTAATAAAACTTGAAGATAAAACTTACTTCGTGAGCACAGCATCAAATTAATGTTTCCCGCGAAATAAAAAGGAATATTAGCAGTATCGGATAAAAGTAAAATTAGTAAATTATGATAAAATTATAGTAAATCTATATATATACATTTAAAAAAATTAAATATTGATATGAAATTTACTGAAAAATTAAACGACTTCCTAAACATACAGAAAAGGATACTAAAATAAAATAAAGTATTTTTAATTTTTGAGACATGTAGCGTCTTCTATTGATTAAATGTATAACTAATTTAAAAAAACCACTTAACGCTAATATTATTACACTTTGTCATTTCACTGAGAACTAGTAGAAATATAATTATAAAGAAAATTTGCAGGGTATCCATGTTCAATACAATGACTAATAAAGTTATTGGAATTTAAAATTTTTTTTGGATTCATCTCAGGTGAATACATTACTACGGTAAATATAGTTCAAAATAATATTTCTATGTATAGAAATTGATACATTAGAATTCCAATATGTTGCTTCAAGAATGTTTAAATATATATATATATATATATATATATATACACACACAGGAGGTTATCAAAATGATGGAAATAACTTAGATTTTTAAAGAAATATTTATTAGTATGGCGTAGAACCTCCTTTGGCATGTAATATAGCTTAAATTCACATAGAAATCGAGTGCTGAATAGAGTTTAGAGCAGTACTTCTTAAACGTTCAATATTGGTGACACATTATTTTCAATTATAATTTTCATCGCCCTCTTCCCCCCCTTCCTACATACAATAATAATGTATTGAATGCTATTAAATGTACTTTAACTCTAAAGCTACAATAGCCAAAATTACAGACCGCGCAGATTATCAAGATAAGTATTAAATTTGTACAACATTTCCATGGGAGGCAGTTGTAATTATTAAACTTGCTTTTAATTTAGTATTGATAAACTAATTATCAAAAATATTGGGCAGTACTGATACATTTATAAGTATATTATATCAGTGTAAATGTGTAGCTAATTTTTAATTTTTTAGAACGTATTTTGTTTAATTTACTTTCACTGAACTAATACTTATTTGAAATATTTTATTTTCGACTTTTCAATGTGCTCCCCCTCCACACATTTAGATATCACGCCCCTTATGTGGGCACGCCCCACAGTTTGAGAAAAGGTGGTTTAAAGGAATATAACTGCATACTTCATGAAGTTATTGTGAAAGTTCTGGAAGAGATGTCGGTGGAGATATCAATTTCATACTGATCTTTTTTAAATAAATCATGACGGCTCAATTATATTGAGATCGGATGACTGTGCGGGCCGAGGTAGATGATCAACTTCCTCCTCGTGTTCATCAAACCATAATTGGACAAGTTCTGCTGCGTGGACAGATACATTATCATCTTGGAAAATTTCATTTCCTGAAGAAAACAAAGTCTATATCATAGGATGGGCCTGATCAGCTAAGAGTTCACTACACTTCAAGCTAGGGATCCTTTCTTTCAGGGCTACGATTGTTGCAGCAGAAAACTACGACACGGCTGCACATATCAATGGCAGATCTTCATGCCTGATAGTTGAAAGGAGACAATCACGATTATACGCTTAAGCAGGTGTCCTCAAAAAATGGATCCATCATGTTGTGCCGCAACGTGTGGAAGACGATTCGTCAGACCATGATACTTTCTTCACTTATCAATTGACCAGTTTTCGAGAGTGTGACACTACGGCAGACGCCGTTGGCATTAACATACGGGACAAGTGGCTTTGGAATAGCTGATCTGCCGTAAATGTTCTGTTTATAAAACTGCCTCCTAACTGTATTAATTGACCCAGGAGATTTTAATGCTAATTGCCAGGAGATGCTAATTGAGCTCTTATATCACTCTTGCTGAAGTTTTTCGATTTTTAGTCTTTGAAATCCACGTCAATACTAGTCGTTGTCTTTCCTTAAGATTCCTTTTCCGTCCACTATTTTACACACCGTACCTCTAGAAACGCCGAAGTGTTGAGATGTTTCGGTAACACTTGCACGCGATAGACGGGATCCTTTGATTTAGCCTATCTGAAATTCTGAAGGGTTCAACATTTTTTGCTTTTGAAAAAATATCGAAGGCTTATAGAAGTTCCATAAAGCTACCACAAATTACCAGAATAAATGCACGCTTCTGTTTATATGTATATATTTATAAACTTAATAGCTGTTATTATATTTTAATGCTTACGAAGCACATTCAAAAATGTCTTTATTTACAAGTGCTTCGATTATACATTAAGACACTAATTTGATACAGTAATTTTGACATTGTTAAAGTCGTCTCTTGGATAGTTTTCGAAAACAGAACTCTGTTTCTTTTCTTTTTTCACTATAATTTTAGCTACCACTCATTTGATGTTTTTTGGAATGTTTTTAGAAGTCTTTACACAAAATAATTATTTTTCAAAAGCAAATTTAAACTCTATAAGTTGAATCGTGGTGTGTAGAGTCATACACTCAAATCAAATTATAGCCACACGTTATCATAAAAATAGGAAAAACTAAGAGTTTCTGGAAAAATTAATTTTAATATTTACATTTTGCAAAGACTGTATTCTTCAGGAGTATTTCCAATGAAATTATGCTACAATTGGTTAATGATTTATATTTTTCTTGACATCAACAAAATATCTAGTACGTTAACATAAGGAAAATAAAATGTATTTTTATTCCTAAAATATTTAATCTAAAATTTTCTTAATGTCCATTGTTTTTTTATATTAAATAAACCATTGTGTAATTTTCCCCCTGTAAATTACAATATCAATTTGATATGTTTCAGTGTTCCATAATAATTAGCAAGTAGTAATAATTATACATACATATGTATATAAATATATATGTATTAAAAATCTACGACACGTTTTTATCAATATTTTTTCTTAACATTAGCTTCTGAAATTTTTAAAGATATACAATTGTTCTAATTTTCGGTATATATATATATATATATATATATATATATATATATATATATATATTTATATTAATCAAGTACAAAAATATTGTTTAAAACAGGTATAAAAAGTACTGGTAAAAATAACGTAGAAATTGATATATATCAAGTAATAAGTCTGGGAGTAGAAATATAATGTTTATTTTCGTTTGTGTTCCCCACTATTAATATACTTTTTTCAGAAATTAAAGTTGCGTACATTTATGGCAACTTGGTCTTTGTAAAAGTTTATTTCTTCAATGAATTAATAGATGGCAGCACCTAATATCCCCTCCTACTAAAAAGTGTTAAAATATGGTCATCCTTGTTTTCATGACTTAATTAAACTTTTTAATTATGACTAAGTATATTTTTTTTAAAAAAAAAAAGCTGTGCTTTTGATTTCAGAATAAAACTAATAAGACTATGTAATTTTATCTATTTGGAATCTAAACACCAAATATTTTCTCACTTTCATTTTAAAAATCCATTTTGTCTGATAATATTTAGAATAATTAATATAATAAGGATTTTGCAATTAACATTAACTTCTGTTAGAGATGTAAACACGCATTTACCTCAAAAAGTTTCATCTTTTTTTCTGATACGACTAATTAATAATTCCACTTTTAATAATTATTTTGAATTTCTGCTTTAAAAATATAACCAGAAAAATGGTTACATCAAAATTATTTTTTTCCTCCTTGATATTGTAATTTTCAGGCTTTACCTATTTGATATTTTGTTGCTATGAATATATATTAATTTGCTGAATAATTTCAATACGAAGCGTTAACATTCAGAATTATGTCAATTAGGATATTTTATCAATCTTGTTTAAATAATTATTCTGTATAGTTAACATTATATCTATATATATGAGTGAATGTTTATTTCTTTCGAAAACAAAATCCAAGAATGAAAATTAATCACTCTACTTTTCTGAAAAAAATAATATTCATGTTATTTTGTATGGGTATAAATTTATTTTATTATTTTATTTTTTTTACTAAAAGAGTTTATAGTAGATATGCTATGCCTAGTTATAATAAAGTTATTTTTTTTAAATGAAAAAGATACAATATAAACTTCTGTTCTTTAAGAAGTGTTGTGAAAATTCCGAGCGTGCATTCAAGACAGCTGGAAGAATTCTCTTGAGATACATTAAAAAAAAAAAAACAAGACCTAGGGGAGACTAGTAAATAAAAATAATAATAATAAAAAATTATCTCCAGGATTCATGGAAGAGCAAATATATTTTTCTCTCGTTTAGAAAGTATAAATTTCAAAACAATTGGTACATTAAATTTCCATTATTACGCATCAAACTTTCTTGATAAAATCTTATAAAACTTTGCTCTTAGAACAAAATATATTTTCCTAGAATGATTGATTATGGGAATAAATATTAAAAGGCAACTATATTTGATAAGCTATACGATTCAAAATTACAGAAAAATATTTGCAACTTTTTTGTATACTTGATACGTTAAGTCGTAAAATATGGGGGGAAAACCCCACTGTTTTCAAATTTGGATATGTTTAAATACATTTAAAAATAATTAAGAATACATTATTCTTAAACGCTTTATTTTAAGAAGTACAAAAATTGTGGATTATTTTCGCTATGTGATATTTTCCACAAGTGATATTTCAACACTCGTAATCTTTTAATTGGTTTTTGTCCTTCACTTTTACCGTTGTGGTTTAGAATTTCGATTTCAAGATAAAAGATACAGTTTCATATGTGAAGTAATCTCTACACAGTTTTGTACATAATACTATAACACGCATGAATCAGAAAATATAAACGTAACTATAAAATTAACTAAATTGTTCAATAATAATGCTTTTTTAAAATTGCTAATTATTGAAAAGAAGAAGTAAGACACACTGCATGACTCAAGGAAATTGGTCACTTACTATCTAGGGCTGCTGAACCTTAATGGTTACAGATTCAAGGCTTGCATCTATCGAAGGCCTTATACAGCAGAATTGTCTTAAGCGAAGCAGCGAAACCCTCGAAAACATTCACGTAACAGAATCTAGAGACTTAAAAAAATGAAGTTGATTATATAGGAATCATTTTTCTTTTTTTAAAAATCGATAGTGGTTTGGAGTAACAAAAGCCATTTGCAGTCTCTGAAGTAGTTCTTTTGCACCAGTTATAAAAAAGGGAATCATTTTAAAATGGTATAATAATAAAAAACGAGTATCGATATTATTGATATTTTTTTAATCTTAAATATTTTAAGTCTTTTTATTGCTATAAATTTGTTTTGAGAAAAATTGCAGATTTAAACATAAACATTATTTATGTACAACAAAGCCTTATGGACCTAACAAAAAACAAAAAAAGGACATATGGTTTTTTTTTTGTGAAAAAAAATATTTTAATAGAATGAATTAGAATCAAAGTAACGACTATGATTTTCAGAATAACGTAAGGAAGAAAAAAATAGAGAGCTATGTCGCATTAAATCGAATGATCATTTCTTATTATTAAAAAAAAAAGTAAGGTTCTTTTTTGCAGCCTTAGGTGCAAAGAAATCGAAGAAATATATAAAAAAAAGAAGCAATGCGTTTGAAATGCTGAAAAGGAATTTTTTCTGAGCACTTAACAAATATTTTCAATTTCTTTGATTGAATTATCGTGAAAATTCTATATTTTTATTACGAAAGCAAATAACCCCTTCTTTTCCTTCTATTCTTTTTTTTAGTCTTTAATTGGATAGATGTGATGTTCCCAGTCATCTGACATTACGTTAATTACAAAAAGAACGTTAAAATTAAGGATGTTTTTTTTCAGATACTATAGTTATGGTTAAAAATAAATGAATTCTGACTTTTTATTCGAAATTTTTGGTAACTATTACATTTTTTATTCCATTTATTAAATTGCGTATTTTTTTACTTCAATGTTCGTAAAGCATTTGCATTTCTTTTAATTTGAATATTTTGTATAGAACAACAATTAAGAGAACGACGGTTCGTCAGATAATGATTTTCTCTACAAATTTACAGCTTTTTTAATGAAATTCTAATAAAAAAAAAATTGTTATATCTTCAAAACGTTTATATTCAACATTCTTCTTGAATTTCTTCTGTTTGTATAAACTCCTTCAATCATTATAAGGTTTTTAAAAAAAGATATTCATAAAGAAGGATTTATATATTTACTAAAAAAGAAAAATGACAATCTTTTTTCGGAAGAATTTGGTATTTTTAATTACGTTTTTCTTGAGCTCAACGAAAGGTATTGGCAAAAAATCAATCAATTTTTAGTTACGTTCAACGGACGAGGAAGATTTTTGATTTGGATTTTCTCTTTTCAAACTTTTACTCAACAGCAACGAAAGCAAATTTTATTTGATGCGCTTTCACTATTTTTTTTCTGTTAAATCGAAAATTTTAGGCAAGATTTGGCTGAATTAAGACAGTTCAAGTAGCTTGCCCCTTTGAACTATTGGGCTCTTTTCGGTTTTTGACAGAAAATGAACACGCAAAATGTACTTTAATACGGACGTGTTTCTTTTATACTTCATTTATAGAGCAAAATAACAAAACAGTGCATTTTAAACAATTCTTAGAATTGTTTAATTTAATTAATAACTTATGATAGTCATTTTATAATAATTTATAATGTTATGTACTTTTACCCGCTTATCGATTGCAATATATACAAAATGTGTAATCACTCACATATATTTATTTATTTTATAAATAATGACTTCCTAATATTGTTCTTTAAATATATGGAAATATCTTCTACTTTCAGTGTTTCCAATTTCTATTTAATTTTTTTTTGCAGAATTATAGTTTGTAAGAAGCAGACTACATGTGAACATACTTCTAGGACGAGTTTCGGTTTTTCTATGTGGTTTCTATTAATAGTTCGGTATATAGAAAACATTTTTAATCTTTGGACGGGTGAAAAATATCTGCTGAATCTTAAGTTTAATTTTGCGTTTTGTTATTTCGTATTGTGTCTAAATAAATTATAGAGTTTCTTTTCATTTGGCATAATTTTCTGTATATTACTGAAATATTAGATCGCCGTTAATAATGCAGATGAAATAAAGACAGCAAAGAATATGTTGAATATCTATAACTCCATTTGGAATGACTATGTTTATCTTTCAAGAATAACCAGTTAACAAATGAAATAAGCTATTTTTAAAAGTTTTATTCGCATTTCTATACATTCATAGCCCGTTATAAATAACTAAATTTTTAATAGAAAAAGGAAACAATATTAGCATTTCAAAAACATTATTCGAGTGGTTTTACTACTTGCAAATTTTTTTGAATTATTAACAAAAATTTCAAAATTATTTCTAAAACTATCACCTTCTTAATTTAATTAATACGCTTCTGATGTGTACATTCTGTAAATTTAGCATAAATTATACAGAATATTAAATATACGTAGTTTACATCGAATCCTATATTTTGTACAAATTACTTAACATCCACTAGTTTTTAAAATGTCGAAATAAAAATATTTAAACCTACGTTTACAAAGCTTTCTTTAAGAATTTGTCATCTTTTAAATGTCTACTCTTATCATCTATGAAAAAAAAATTAATGTTAGAATTTTAAATTTAATTTTGAACCACTTGTTCAACATTGACATTTTTAAATTTTAGTCAGCAATTTTCAAAATTCAGTCATGTATTTCCAAAAATATTATTTAATTTAATATTAATCAAATAGATCAAGACCACAATTCAAATAATAGCTTACACGGATTATTTTTAAAATTTTCTTAAGTATAAAAATATTGGGAATTTAATGTAAAACACACACACATGATTTATAATGCTTAAATAAATATTTGTTGTTAAACATTAAATCGTTACCTAAAGTTCTTCCAATATTTACATTCTTTAAATCTGAATAGTTTTTGTGTGTGTGTGAATTATCAAGTAATTCCTGAAGTGCGGTTTAAATAAAAACATCATATCGGTCAGGAATATATATCTAAAGAATTTTATTTTTTTTCAAAATTTATGCCAGCCACACATATTTTAACCGCACAACGTATTAAAATAAATGAAACAAGTATTAGAGGAAGTTACTCTCTCTCTCTTTTAGAATTTTTTTTTAAAAATTTCATTAAAGTGTGTCTAAACTTTATACTAATTTTAATAGAATAATTTTAAAATACTGTTTCCTTACAAAGATTCTTAAAATTATTTTTTTCCTAATTATTTGAAATAATTCTTAAATGCATGTACTATTTATTTCTTACCAGAATGCTTTGACTTTAATGAATTATTTCTCAGTATGTTCTAAAACATTTTCTGAATTTATAATCCCGTCTTTATACATGAAACCTGGGTATTCAAAATATCACTACTACTCCACAAGAAATGTCCCAAATTGTCAATAAAAAGGGAACTGGAACCGATCCTCCTCATCCCAGTTGTCGTCGCAAATGAAGCTGGAGTCTAAAGCCCGGAGCCTTAATTGCAATACTATTCCATTCGAAGCAATTTGCTTTAGCGAAGCAGATTTCTGGCGAAAGGAGCTTTCTTCGCGAGATAACAACTAACAAAGAATCTCGAGACTTCATTTCCAACACTTCATTAATTAAGGGGTCGTTTAATAAATTCTAATCATTTGGGGGGAAAAGTTTGGAAGCTTTTGAAAGTCTCGACGGATGAACGAAGCAGTAAAATTTAGGGTGAAGATTGTATCCCGCTGATAGTTTTCAGTCTGGGACCATTAGAATGGAATATAGGGTACCGGAGAATGAATATTTTTCCATTTCAAATGGATCGAAATAATGAGTTTCCGATTTAGTTAAAAAGAGGAATCGATACTCAGAATGATAACACCCTCGAAGAGTATTCCATTTTCAAATAATTTATCTCCCGTTTGGATTAAATTAAATTTTTTTGCGTGCCTAATTGAGTTAGCATTGTCCGCGTGTGGGAATTTATGACGTTACATCATTTTTAATTATTTGAAATAAATTCTCGATTACATTTCTTTTCTCTATTGAATTAGGAATATTATTCAAAAATAAAGAGGGGAGCCTACGTAGCTATATTAAAAGTTATTGGAGGCTGCATCCTCTCTCTGTATAGCAAATTTTAAAATATTTTCCTGTGACACAGTTTTGATTGAATTTATTATATTCTTTAAAGATGATGCAGTTTTGCTCAATTAAAATATATTATTTTAAAATAATTAATATATTAAGACATCTTCAAAATCACGTAAATTGTCTCAATAGTTGGAATGCTATGTATAAAACTTTAAAAAAATAAAGCTCTCGAAATCATGCATTGCTCTCAATAACTTGATTTTGAAGTTACTTTAAACAAGTATTTTAATTTAAATTGTTTGGACGTTGTATTACAAAAACATTTTTAATTTCAACAGAATCATTTTTTTTTTATGTTGCTTTTGTGTGTAGAAATTTATTCAAATGTTTTCAAATCTTTATTTTCATTTTCTTCACTTGTAATTATATAATATTGGTGATTAAAATTTTAACTTTCCAAAAAGTATCTAGTTTTGTAAAAAGTATCTTAATAAGTTTGTATTAACATGCAATGCAGCATTTTTATGGACTGATTAAACTTCAAAAAGCTAAAAAATCGTAAAAAAAAAAAAAAAAAGTTTAAGAGGAAATCTAGCGGGAAACTACGTATATATCTGCATTAGAAACGCTGTGATCATGATTTAACTCCAAGATCCTAGCAATGAAATTTACTGCATACCATTTTAGTCGGTTTAAGATAATAAGTGATTTATAGTTTTTATTTTTGTAGAAAATAATGAATGTGGAAGATTTGTAAAGCATGATTTAAATGCGTACGATCTCGATTCGCATGTAGAAGTTTCGAAGAAAAAAGGCCTTCAAAACAGACTTGCCAAATAGTGTATTAGTGCTAATGGAGGGAAGAAGGATTAAAAAGTATTAAATAGAAGAAACTATCTTCATTTTTGTCTCATATAAAACCAATAGAATTTAAAGAGCATCTCATTAAAAAAAAGACCAATATACTCAAAAATGGGTTCAAAAACAAAATTATATTTACTTTAGCAATTTGTTAGATCTGCTTTTCTGAGATGAAAATAATATAAGTGTTCTCTAAATTTGTTTGAAACAAGCTATATTTTACATAAATTAATGAAATAAAGTAATCCCGTTGCCAGTTTTGTTTGCCTTATTGGTTTATTTAACAATTAGACTTTTGCCTCCTTAAATATGCTTAGTATATTTTGATAAAAATCATCAAATGCACATTACAATTATTAAATTATTTTCTTTATTTTTAAATAAATTAAAATTCCCTTGAACCAAATTTTTAAAAGAACTCTGAAAAGGAGTATAAACTTTATGGAAAGTGTTACTTGTTTGGTTATTTATATCACAACGCGCATTTAAATACATAAGTGATTAGAAAGCAATTTTAATAGCTTATTAATGTATAAGTAATGTCGAATAAATATTATCCACGAAGCTTTTAAGAGGGTCACTTCACGCAGCATTTTCCCTATCTCCGTATAAAAATGACCAATTTTAAGAAACATTTTTAAAAAATTGGCAAGTTGTACAGTCATGAATTTTTTTGTGTGCATTCATTGTATTGTTTTTATTATTTTAATGGGAGCATTTTTCAAAATTTTGATTAGTTTTTTTTAAAAAAATTCATATGTGGAGTAACACGTCAAAATTTTTAAAACGATGAAAATTCTTGTACATTTTAATCCATAAATATTTTTTGAATAATTTTTTTGACAAAATCTCTCATTAAAATATTAATTTGTATAGTATTAACACATGTGCAAAGTTTCAAGGCTATAAAATAAGTAGTTTTTTCAAAAATGTTCCTTTTGTGTTGAAATTTACACTTTTGAGAAATAGAGATTTAAAGTAAAAACTTACCATTAACTAATGCATACCAGAACTATAACTTGGATTGCTGGTGTCATCTGCAAGATCATCTTCTTGTCTACATTTTAATTGTTTGTTTTTAATTCTAGCTTCTTTGGTTCATTGTAAATCTGCTTATTCTGCTTTCCTAATACACGCATAATCTACTTCTTGCAACGCTCGACTTTTGTAAAATCCAGGGGTTAAATGTTTAATACATCTAAAACTTTTAATTTTGTAATAAAGCCTTGATTATATAAATATATAGCTTCATGTCTATAGTTTTTAATGTTCCCAACTGCACAAATACAGTTTTTTGAATTATACACCAAATACTATTTCCGCTTTCACTAATATTTTGAGTTTTATCAAGCAAGCATTTAGATAAAGTTTCAAGATAGAGACCGCTATATACATATTTATGCAATTCCTAATGGCAATAGGTAAGTTGTGTTTATGCTTATATGTGTAACCTTTCAGTTTGGACATATTATATATACACCACAAGTCACTTCCCATGGGGCATAAACCGTGTCGTAGATTCAAATCTGTGAACATTTTATCAAAAAATATAGCCCAAATAGCTTGCCTTATGGCTAACAAATTTTCACGAGTTGTTTTGAATAGCCAAAACATAGTATTTTTACAATTTGTCTATTTTTGCATCTGTCAAGCCATTATGGCATCCTAGAGATTTTTTGTCCTCAAGCTTTTTGTCTTAATTTTGATTTTAACGCTTTAAGTCATGTCTCCCTCTTTTGTTTCAACACACACACATACATGTCCAACACATTCTAATTTTTCAATATTGACATATCTTTAAGGTTTAGATTCTAAAACTGCTTTGTATGCTTTAGAGTCCAAATATTGTGTATATCGTATTGTGTCTGCAAGCGATGGAAGATACAAAAATAAAAAAAAGTACTCCTCTTCAACTTCCATTCCCCTACTATTTACAATGTAACTTGCCGAAAACTCATCGCTATGTACATTGCTGTTAAAATTACATGAGCTACATTACATTACGCGACATTAAATTACATTACGCGACAATATTTCAGTATCAACAACTTTCCCAGTGTCCAAACCAACTGCCGTAATAAAACCATTTATATAAGTATATCCCCTTTTTTTGCCAGGTACCATCGATAGCCACAGGTACATTTTGGCATCCATTATTAAATGATATTGTTTCGGCAGCAGCTAATGCCATAGACAATTTAATTACTTTCTCTGTCGCGTTATTTAATGTATGCATGGAATCGTAAAACCACTTTAGTGTAGGTAAAAAATTCATAACTCCGCAACATATTTTTGCAACTCTTCTTTTTTAATAGACCTCATAGCATATGAAAGTCTATTGTTCACTTCATATAATTTTGTATCTTTTTGATTAACTACTGTTTTAGTAAACCTGGTATTAAGAAATGTTTGAATAAGACCACAAAAGTCACAACATATTAACAATTTTGTAGCCAAAATTTATGTGAATACTTTGGTTTTTACATTCTATTTATGTTATTAATGTTGTTTCAAAGCACAAGAAAACAGTACAATGTCAGTCACTTCACATAAACATTCAAATGAATCAAAAAAAGAAACATACTCTTTATTAAACTTACCTAACTTTGCTTTTAAAGCTGAATTATTTTTGTTGAAATCGTCTGACTGTTATGTAACGTTTAATTCATCGAAAGTTTGGGTTTTTGTACATTTTTTTCCAAACTTTCGTTTTTTAAACGTTTTATTATTTAACCAAGTTTTAAAAACGTTTTTTAAACATTTTATCATTATTGTTTTTGATGGGAAACACTATTCCACACGATAGCAGAAATTCGTTGTATTTAATGAGGTTAAAATATAGCATGCGGTTAACAAAAAGTAAACAAACATCTACAACTATTCACTTCACTTCTTTCCTGAATAAGTTGCTGATCGAAATAAATTATTTTAATCGATTTAAACTATTTGAAAAGGCTGAAAAGTAGCATGTGCCTTTTGTTTTGATTTGAGGGGGGCGTGGCGATCCGCTGTTTAGGGGTTTGACAGGTGTAAACAACTTTTTAAAAAAAATATTAAAAATACTTCTAATTCAGTTAGAACAAAAATTTAAATTGCATTAGAAAGAAAAAGAGTGGTATTTTATTTTTCAATTAAAATTGAAAAATCGATTTTTGCCCGGATTTTCGTGAAGTGACCCCCTTAATAAGGACTATTCTGCCGAATTTTATGAAGATTTAATGGGAATTTTAGATTTCATAGCTTCTATAGGTCGTTATTCCATTAATTTCGGAATCTTTCATTTTGTAAAAATACATAGATAAAAAGAGATATAGGCAAAAACGGAATGCATGTAGTGGGAAAATTTGATTTAAAATCAATTATAACTATTATCTAAGATGCACTTTGTTTTGGAAGTTATACATTGAAAATAACGTAGAAAATACTGCTATATTTTGTAAGTATAATGAAGGTTTAAATAATTTTTATCCTCTCTTTTGATTTTGAGAAAAATGAGCAAATAAATAACTGTTAATTAATTGACATTTAAGTAAACTGACTGTAAGAGCACTTATAAAATACAATGACATACTACGAAATGCAAATTCAAATTTTACTTACTGTACAATATTAAAACATTATATTAAAAATGACCGTTTTTTTTTTTTTTTTTTTAAGAAATATTTTCAATATTTTTTCCATTAAAATTTTCTTGTAATAATTATATTATGCGTGTATCATAAAAATAGTAAATGCTTTACATGAATGATTACAGGTTTAAAAAATATTTCCCGGATGACTTTCTGTTCCTGTTGATACTGATGAAGTTATTGAGCACATACTTATTTCATATTACACCAGTTCTAAAACTGCATTTAAGGTGGATTTGAAATGTCTATGTGGTTTTGGATTCATGTTTTTCTTGATTTTACGAAGAGATTTAAAACAATTTTAAGTTTTGTGCGTTTTTGTTTCTTATTGCAATTTTTGGTTTTTATTTTTCCCATTTTGGATTTTAATAACTTCCTTAAGTTTAATAGCTTCCTTAATTTTAATAACTTAAAAGTACTTTTTTTCTACTTTTATGTAAAAAAATGCATAAAAGAAGGAATGAATGATGTCACAATCTTTTTTTGAATAATGCATTACATAAGAGAGTAAATACATTTATTTACGACATTGCTGAGATAAATTATGAAAATTAGAGGAACTCATTAAAACACTTATAATATGAATAAAACAATTGTATTTGATTCAGATGAATAATAGTTTGAAGCAACTTCCAATGAATAATAATTGTAATGAATTACTTAACAATTCATTATTTTATTTTTGTGTTCTAGCTCGAGCAAAACATTTCTTAAGATAACCGAATAATTGCGACTTTTTAAAAGAAAAATAGAGATATGAAGACTTTTTTTTGTGGTTTTTAGATTTATTTAGTACATTTTAAGAAATAAAGGCTAAAATTAAGAAGTGAAAAATAAATTGTTACTGCTAAAATAGGAAAAAAAGGTAAAAATTGACAACACATTACATAAACGGGGCCCGCTCTATAACATAGTAAGTGAATATATTCTCAATTTTTCAATTTTGATGCATTACTTTGACATTCCGTTTTGAAATGATCTTCAGTAGAAGAGATATTTTAATTTTTGCAAAAACTAGAGCGCTTTATCTTAATTATTGTATGAAATTGTTAGAAAGAGCTTTTCGGAAAAAAAAGCACATTTCGAGTAAAACGCATTTTAAAGTTTGATATCTTATATAAAGTTATGGCATCTTCTTTTACTAAAACACTTGTAGTTTTTGTTCTAGTGAATGAAAAATAAAACACTTGGTATTTTTATAAAGTTAATAAGATGACCTATAAAATCAAATCAGAAAAAAATGTCAATTTTTTTGTAAAAAAAATCATGATTTTAGGGTAGTCGGATACCTTAAATAATTTAAAACCGGTAGTTCTTTTCATTATAAATTTAATCAACAAATATTTAATTTCGTAGATATTTTTCCCATCAAATTTAAAATTATACATTTTTGAAATCAGTATTTTAGCTTCTCAATATAATGTATAGTATTTATTTCAACCTAAGCCGCTCTTTTTTCAAATGTTAATGCCACTGAAAATAAGGTGGGACTTAGAATTGAAGCTGGACAAATTGGTTGGGTGGTGGAAATTGAACATGATGTTCTGACGGTTAGAGCAGATACAGGTTTTGAAGTTTTTAACTCTCTCAAAATGAATAAATTATTCACTTCTTACTAGTTCTCATTCATTTTTTTTTCTTTTTAAAATTTGGTAAGTATTGGATATTTATAAGCCATTTCACACTATTTTTTCCCCGCAAAAACATGTTGGGAATTTGGGGTGCTACTTAGAATGGATGGCGGCTTGGATTCGAATAAATACGATTTATGAGAAATAAACACAATATACAATGGTTTTAATTTTTTCAACTATATTTTTTCAGAATTATCACTCACAGAAATCTTATTATTTTTTCAAGTGGTCAAATGTATCCTCTTCTTCTCTTCCTAAACTTATTAGGGGGAAAGGAATAATTTTTTTTAAAAAAAAAATACACATAAAAGCAAAAAAAAAAATTTTGTTTCTTGTTTATTTTTTTTTTTGTATTACCTTGAGCGTTATTCATTTATATAGTAATATTTGTCTAAAAGATATGTTTCATATTTCAAGTCAAGATATTTATAAGTCTTGATTTTTTGTTCCCAAAGCGTACAGTAAAAATAATGATGCGGTCTTCAGAAATGAATTATTTGTGAAGAAATACGTAATTAAATCATTACTGGATATATATTATCACTTTTACAAGTATTTCATTTTATGAATTGGCAAAATTAGTGACTAGTTTTCAGCTTACACACGCATCGCATTAAATAATTGATTACGCCACTTAATGGTAAATTCAATTGCACGCAATTTCATTGAGGTATTTATCCCATCCGTAAAGAGGCTTCCTTCCAATTATGATGTAGGATGTTTAAACGTTTTCCCGAAATATCTTCAATCAATAGGAGCATAGTTGGGAATTCGTGTGACGGGTGTTTGGTAATTTGAAAATTCCTAGATGATAATAAAGTTATATTTCTCATTCAAAATGAATGATTACGTTGAATTTCTATCACAATTTTGCAAGAACGGTCAATTTGAGTCATTGGTGCTATGAATCAAGAAGCATCAATTAAAATTAAAGTGACATGCCCCTAATGAAAAATTAGCAACCTAATACCACAAGTATTTTAGTCGAAAATAAAGTTTGAGCTAAAATCCTCAGTAAAGTTTGGAACAAATGCCATTTAAATACCATTAAGGGTTTAATACTTTTACGTTGTAATTCAAAATTAATTTTTACCTTTATTGACCGTGCGCACAATTAATGGCCATATTTTACTAAAATTAATCATGCACATAGAATATATGGATGAAAAAATACTATTTGACATCACATGAAAGTAAAGGAAAGATTAGAAGACTGGACAAGAAATGAGTCAATAGGGAGGGCTATCCCCTGTTACAATTATATGGCTTTCACAGCGTGAAATCATGCAGGAAATGGGGCAGTTTATGAGTCCCTGGGGCTTTCTGTCTCAAAGATCCTGAAACACTTTTTCCACGTTCAGGATAGTTCTGGAAAAGAGATAGCGAATTGCAATAAATACCTTAATCCTGTAGGGTAAATATATCTAAATCTATCTGGTCAATCCATCCTAAATGACCTGAGAATTTCCAACTCCCCAACAAGGCTATAGAGCTAAAGGATTTGTCCTGTGGGGAAAAGGAGATTATCCAAGAACTGCAAAGAAGCAATGTCAAACCAATCCTCCGGAGAGCCCTTATTATTAACTTATTTACATGACTTATATGCAGTAAAATAGAACTAACAAGATCACATACACAAATTATTATTCACTAACAAGACATACATTACAGATACATAAAAACTTTTATACATAAAGTATACATCGGAAAACACAGATAAGAAAGGTAAGAATAACAATGACGTTTCATTTTAATCAAATTAGCCACTATACATTCATAAGTTATGCAAAAAATATTACTAATTATTACGATAACGTTAGTTTTAATGATTGTAAAATACAGCAAATGT
>BMAV01007808.1:455027-470772 GCA_019973955.1 Trichonephila inaurata madagascariensis
ACCACAGATAGTAGAAATTCTTTGACAAACTTCAAGCAAAATGATAGTTCTATAAATGAAAAAAATACTAAAAAATAACAAATATTTTAATAGATATTTTTACTAATCATCAAGTAATTAATATGAAATTTATATTTAAAATTATTTATTAATTAATCATTGCAGGAAACTGAAATTCTATTATATAAAATTATACCTTATGACACGGAATAAGCAACTAACTTTTATTTTTTAGCCTTTTTAAACGCAAATATTTAATTTTCAATACATATTTCTATTTTTCAAGTAACATATTCGAAAAGGACTGTCATTTCATTGTAATCCAATGCTAAATGCAGCCTGCTGAGATTGTCAGGAAACGTTAACGTAATTTTCTATTTTAAAGTTTAAAGGGAAAAAAATTGACAAGTTGTTAAATTTACCTTTATTTCAAAAGAAAGAAAATAAAATAGTAACATATTTTTTTTTTTTTAAAAAAAAAGTAACCATTTTATATCTCACGAAAAGTTGTCATCTGAATTGGATATTTTGACAATGTGATACTGTTCTTTGCATAAAATAAGGATGTATTCAGAATGGGATACCAAAGCTAGGATGTAAAATTATAATGATACGTATTTTGAGTGACATTTTTTTCTTTTTCAAAATGGCTCGAATGTCGATTTCATTTTAAAGAAATTTTCTTTAAGAGTCACTTAGAATATGAAAAAACTTTATTATTATCCTATCTTTTAAAATAAATATATTTTTGAAATGCAAACATATTTCTTTTTAGTTTCCAAAGTAATATTTTAAATTAACAAATTAAATCTCAATACAGTTTAATCGTAAGTTTTTTTTTATTATCATTTTATTTTTTAAAAGTTTTACCCTTTTGAAGTTTTAAAACAACAATGTAATTAACAAATTAAAACCTGTCAAATTTACCGAAGAACATTTTTGAGATTGGTTATTGCTTCTACAGAAAATAATTAAATCTGAAGCAAATGTAGGGAAACTGAAAATATTTTTAAAATTTTACGTGTACAATGAAGGAAGATTATATTTCCCCTTCAATGATTGAATTGATGGAAGGAAGATTCGATCTGAGTACCTTCCATTCCTTACGCAAGTATTTATCGACCACGCCGAAACGATCGTCATCGTGTATGTTGGTACTAGGTTATATAGATATCACAACGCCATATGTTTTATTCAAGTAGAATTAAAATTCTACGTATTTGTAGATCAAAAGTATTTTCTATTAAGAAGAAAATTATTCAGTATTTACAGTTACTATCATTTTATAATTAAAATTAATATAATTTATATTATTAATATGAATTAAGATAATTTTATCATTATGCAAGATTAATTTTGGATTGCGGACTATGTCACATTAAATTAATCACATAAATAATAACTTAATTTGGTGAACACATTAAAATGTCAGAAAAGGAATGAAATTAATCAGTAGAAAAAAACTTGGTTTAATTTCAAACTAACCTGCCGAGCATTGAACGTTAAAATGTTTCATCCAATTTGAAAATTTAGTACATTTTTAATACTATTTATGTCATTAGACAAAAAAATCCCTAAGTATTGAATTTTAATATATTTCATATTTTAGCTCTTTTAACTTGGAAAAAAAACCCCGTTTACAATGTTTTTATTTTTCTCTTAATAAAATAATATGTTTGTAAAAAGAGATTATACTATATATTATTGAATTAGATTATTATTATTATTGAATTGAATGATTTAATTTGATATTTTCTGAAAATATAATTTGAAATATAAATGCCTTTACAGTTCTAATAATATGAGAAAGCGAAGCTGTGGTAATTGCAGAATGGAAATGGTTTAGTTCCTGTATTCAAAAATATTATGTGTCAGCTTCTCATTAACTGAATCGGATTGTAACGATTTGTAACATTTTGGACATGAAATATTCTGGAATTATGGGTAAAAACAAATAAATGTTTTAGTGAAACAGATGCAGTACATTTTTAAAAAGTTGGATAAAAAAAGGAAAGAACACGAGAAGAATCTTTTATAGCAAATACTCTTCTTTTGGAAACATAAATGTTTCGTTCATTGGGAATCAAGTGAAGTTAGTATAAATATTACAATAAATAGGATATAACTTTATTCATTAATAAAAGTTATCTAGAGAATATCTCGGTTTTTCTGTAATTTCCTTATCTTCTTATTTGACGAAAAATTCTAAAGATGTCAAATTGTTTAGGCATAACCGAGCTGAATGGACTATCATACACCATACTATTTCCTTTTTGCTTCGTTCTTTCTAACATTACGAAATCGAATGCATTTATGCTCCAAATCCCACCACAAAAAAATCACCTTAGCAACCACGAAACGAGGAAATAAATGACAGGAAGTCCAGATTTCTTTACCGAAGGAGAATATTTATCCCGGATCTGTTGGCAAGAAAAAAAAAGAGAATGGAAAGAAAGAATCTATGGCTTTATGCAGAGCGAGAATTACTTTTCTGCGCGAAACTAATAAATAAGGGCAGTTTCGCTTCTGTGGAAATCTACAGGAGGTTCGAAAATAATGAAATACGTTCTTCAATTATATATTTGTTGCTTTATATTCTTAGGATAGTTTTTGAAATTTATCATTCTCTGCCAATCTTTCACCAGAATCTACCTCAGAGAATTGATGGATTAATGCATACTCTTGATAATAAAGTAGGGATCTGTAAATAAGAACATCATATAGTAATATAATAATAAAATATACAACTAAAATATACTAACAAAAAATATGCCCAGAAGAAATAATTTCAAATGAATGATATGTAATCTCGCGCGCGCGATTCTTTTTTAAAATATATTTAGTTTGAAAGATTCATTTTAATACTTTTGATTGGTTATGTTGCATAAAGTAATAATGTACATATTTTTTTACTGTACATGTGACTGGGAGCTTTAAAAATGAATTTTGTAACCAATAATTAAAACGCTTGTTTAACTAGAAAGTCAAGGAAATTCAAAATAAAATATTATTAAAAATTTAAGTTTTAACGTGATTATTCATACCGAGGTAAAAGCATTTCTCATAACTCAGTGTAAGCTAATGAAGATTTGAAAATACTATATTTTGATTGGCAGAGAATTAAATCTAATTATTTAAATTTTCTTTTATCTGCATCCTTTTAAAAAATATTGGAGCACACGCACACACTGCGGGAGAGAGATAGAATCATTTAATAAATTTCAACAATTCTGATTAAAAGCTAAACTATAAATATGTATAATAAGTCAGTGTAGATAAAATTAAATCACTTCAAAAATATAGTAGTAAACACTTAGTCTTAGGAAATAATATTGTAATTTTAAAACCACATTAATTACTTGGTGGAAATGAAGAGAACATTGCGAAAGAATAAAAAAGTACAGAAACCAAACACCTTAAAAAGAATATTAACCTACATACCAAAAAGAAAGAAAATATATATAAATAATTAAAGACAAGTAGGAAAATTATAAATACCCCAAATCTACACACCAACAAATGAAGCAAATAACTTCAACCACATTCCGGCAAAACATCAACATTGAATCAGAATTAATATTTGTATATATCAGCCTCACACCCACCAGTGTTTATCGAACAGTTCGAATTCGATTCTAAAACGATAAGAAGGTACATTGTTTCGTTAAAGTACGAGGTTTACAGTGAGACCTATAATAACTGCAGACGGGAATACATGTGACCAGGGTTTCTACTTAAGTCCACATAAGCGTTTCCTAAATGATAATGTCCCAACCTTTATCTTTTCGAAAAGAGAAATCGGTTAACAATAAGAATTTGCCGGTCCATGTGTTCTTTTTCTCTGCTATCTGCAAACAGCAATTTAAATCAAGAAGCATCTATCTAGACAGCAACTTTCCTCACGTCTAGACTGCAGTGGGGACGTTCCTGCAGCTATTCTAAATATCGCACTTTGTGATGTTCATTGACCCTCGTGGACGAAAGATTCTGCACTCTATTGCAAAGATGTGACAATCGATGGCTTAGTTCTTATGACGTTTTTCTACCACTGCATTATTCTTTGGGATGTGACTTATTAAGAAGAACTAAAAGATGAGAAATTTGGCTATGCAACGAGGTATCAAATTATTAATCTGCTGCACTGTGGTGATATTTGGGAAAAAAAGTAAAAGCTTAACATATAGTAGAGTCCCAAAAACTCGGCACTCGATAACTCGGTAGTCTGGATGATTCCACCGCACCCTTGTGGGTCGAAAAACCTATGAATTAAAAAATGCCAGGAAATGATAAAGACATCAGAGATGAGTTCATAATAAAAACTCTTAAAATATCATAAAATGAGGGTCTAAAAGCTATCGAAACAACAAGGTGCGTCGGTATTGGACTTAATGTTCATTCGTCATCTTCGTAAAAAATCAGCAATACACTGAGTGCAGTACTGGAATCAGCAAGGCATTATCCATTTATTTAAAGAAAAGTAGCCAGTTTTTACTGACGACTACTTAATCTTCATCACAGATAGTATTATGCCTTCAAAAAGTATTTTCCTACAGTTTGTCGGATAAAATATACTGTGTACTCAATAATTTTTATATTTTCATGTAGTAAATATTCAATGTCTTCATAAAGTACGTACTTTTCCTTTGTTTAAAGGTATTTGGGCTGTTTATTTTCTGTTGTATTTTCAGTAAAACAATACATACAAATGCAGTACAATATTTTATGAGGGAACACTCGTATGAATTATTTTTAATTCATCTCTCGATATCCCTGCACTTTCACAAATTAGGCCAACCTTCGGTTCACATGGCCTGAGTGTTCGGGGCTCTACTGTATTTCCTAGATAAAAAACGAGAATTTGGTTTAAAAATTAATTTACATTATTCAAGAATGCCAAGCCTCTCTGATAAGAGGTTAGAACTTTTAAACCGGTTATTCAGGAAGAATATCAATTCAACACATCAAGGAAGTCTAAGAACTTCAGCTCGCGGAACCGAATTTAGCTGAACATAAGAAAAGAAGACATAAATATAAATGCATATACACACATATACAAGTATGCAACAAAATAATAGGAACAACAGCTCAAAAAACGAAAATTCTTATTAGTAAGTAGTTGGGCCACATTTGGCCTGAAGTATAGCTTGCATTCGACGTGGAATTGAGAAATAAAGCTCTTGAACAAAGTTCATCGGAATTCGCACTCATTCCTTCTGCAGGACCATCTAAGGAACAAATAGTGTGCGTGAAGAAAGAAACTGAGCTCATACTTTGTTCTCTAAAAAAACCCACAAACACTCAACGATGTTCAGATCAGGTGATTGGGGACACCACGCTAGATGTTCCACTTCATCACCATGCTCACGTAACCATGTTTGAGGACAGCGAAACGTGTGATCAACGGCGTTGGGTTCTTGGAACACAGGACACTCTCCCGGAAAGAAGGTCTGATGCAAAGGGTGCAGATGATCTGTGAGGATGCCTCGTTAATGGTCCCATGGGATCATCCCCCTCAAGAAAACGAGATGTCCCAATCCGAGGGTAGATATAGAACCCTACATCATCATAGAAACCCTTCCGTGTTTCAGTGTAGAACAAAATGAAAAGAGCTTATGCCGATGTTTGCCAAACGAACGTACGCCATGTGGCCTGGAATGACGTAAGCGATGATTCATCCGGCCAAATGGCTTATTCCCATTGCAGTTGCGTTCAATTTAGGTGGTGTCCGCACCACTGTAATTTATTCACAGCATTCAGCGCCAGAACTAATAATTTTAGAGCAGCTGATCTGCCATGAATGTCCTCAGCATGCAAATTCAGTTGACTAGTTTTCATGGATACGGGATTCTGAAGGTAATTATTCATCTAGGACATTATATGCGGCAGTGTAGTCTTGCGTTTTCAGGCAACTATAGTCTTCAACACCCTTCTATCACAGTCCTACAACTTCAACTTTCGCCCATTGTTGTGCTTCACAGAAGACATCTTACCTAGGTTTGTGAAGGTTGTTATAACCCTTGACAGTGGACCTTGAAACACTCACAAAGTTTTCAGTTTGGCACGGGTACTCATGTGAAGCGAACTCCAGTTGTCTTTTCACGTCGGAGAGGTGGGACTTAATCACGCTTTTCTAGGAACAGAATTTTCTCATGTAACTCTCACACTCCCAAATGCTTGACTGATACCTTCCCTGTCACCACCACAAGTGAAACACTATTACTACGCTTCGAGGCCGTTCATTGGACTGTCGAAGGACGAGACATTTTTAAGTGGGTGTTCCTATTATTTTGTCCTATACCGTATATACCAACAGTTCTAGATATGTATCGGAAAGCTAAGCATAGTAAGATATCATGTTCAAATATATATGTATATATATATAAATACATTTGTAGCAAAAAATACAAAAAAAAGTATATACTATTAAATCTTTTGACTACGCATGCGTCCTCTGATTATTTATGATTTCACTCACATTATTCCTCATAATGTTAGATAAAATTTGCTTTCCATTTTTATGGCTGCCGACATCGCAACTCTACCGGAAGCCAGTCACTCCTGATTTTATTGTCTTTCAGTGTCCATACGTCAACTTTGCTCACTATGTCTTATTTTACCATTCGAAACAGAATACCGGTATCGCAGAATATAAAAATAGTTATATTAACATATTTTAAATAATAGGTATACATGTAGATTTCTTTATCTGTGCTTTGTGGATAATCTTAATAATAAATGTGCTTGAGAAATAGATTACTATTCTATTCTCTATTACTATTCCACTATATAAATCAATAATTTTATCTTTTATCGTATTCCATTTTGTAATCTCTCCTTATACACAATTGTTAAAATGCTAATCGGTATTCTCCTTATAACAACTATCACAGTTAAGTGCAACTAATATGCAGATAATTGTAAAAGTGCATAGTTGTATCTAAATCTTAAATTTTAGATTTTTTAGATTTGTTTAAGTATTAAATTCACTTCAAATTATAATTTTATTTTGATGTTTAAATTTATGTTCAAAATTTAATATGACTTTTTAAATTTAAAGTTAATATTGTATTCACTTTTCATTATAGACATCAACAGTATGAGAAAAAGACACACGCACATTCACAAGTAAATTGATTTGCTATACATTTTCAGAAATATGTACTCGATTTTGATACAAAATACACGAGTAAAAATAATATTAAATAGATATATAATTACAAAACGTGAGCAGAATTGTTTTCTCTTATTCCCGTGTATTTCATAATTTTTTCCGTGTATTCCGTCATTTGTGTATTTATGTGTTTCTCTTATTCCTCTCTTCTCGTGTATGTCATGATTTTTATTTGATTTTATAGTCACTTTAAAAAAAAAACAGTACTAAGCTAATAAAATCCTTAAGGTATCCGAATACGTTCGAAACCGTGATTTTGCAAAAGCGCATAAATGGATACTTTTCCTCATATTTAGTGTCACTTAGATTAGAATACATATATACAATTGTTTTAAGGACATTTTGACAAAAAGAAGTAATTTAAATACAATATTTTGGCAAAAAATGACCTTAGAATAATGTTTTTTCAAAATGTTCTCCTTTTGTGAACAATGCTTCTATTATAATATTATTTTGCCTGTATATAGCTCAGATCTCTGCACAGAGGCTTAGCTAGAATTTTTGAAATACATATCTTAGAAGTGGGTTTATCCATGTTTTACGACAACCGAGGGGAGATATTTTAAGAAAAAAACGCCGATAATTATTTTAATTGGTTGTAACTCTGAAAATAATGTGAATTTTTAAAAAATCATAGTTGAGCCTTTGTACAGAAGTTTGAGCTATATACAGGCAAAAGATTCGTATAATAGAAGCATTTTTCGCAAAAGGAGAACATTTTGAAAAAATATTATTCTAAGTTAATTTTTTGCCAAAATATTGTATTTAAATAATTTCTTTTTGTCAAAATGTCCTTAAAAGAATTGTATACATATAGTCTAATCTGAGTGACATTAAATATCATGAAAATTATCAATTTATGCGCTTTTTTAAAATCACGGTTCCGAACGTAGTCGGATACCTTAATTCATATCATGTTCTCTTGAGCAATTAGTGCAGTTATCTTCGTAAGTATTCACTTTTTTTCTCAGAGATAATCATTTTTATTGTTAATTTCAAATTACATATGTATAAAATTCCATCATATTTATTTAAGCCCCTTTATTGAAGAGCAGATGATTCTGGATCTAATAAGGGTGACCCTTCCCTACAATTAAAACTAAAAGTAGTTTACGTTCATGAGAACCCTTTAAAACATTTTACCGGCCTCTGTTTATCCATTGATAGAAATTCCATTGGTTCCGAAACATTACTCAACCAATCCTAGAGAACACAGATCTATGCTCTTAACGAGCTTAAATAAACAGTTGCGTTTATCGGATCTTTCCCAAATGTTTTTCTCTGCTTATAGGGGTGGTTCTGAATTGTATTGATTTCGGATTCTTTAGAAAAACAAAGGTAAAAAATTATAAGTTGCAGACGTATTTGGGATACAGGCAATAATCAATGTATTATATAAGAATGGAGAACTTCTCCGAGGATAAATTCTCTTAAAATGAATGAAGAAAATATTTAATGTTATCTTTGTAGCTAAGGAAACCACTTTTATAGGCATATTCCAAGCTTTCACAAGAAACTACAATAAGTAAAATATTTATCTTAACTTCCTTAAATTAAATGCAGAAGTAACGAAATGCTGTGCTTATGAAATAGATGTCTTTTAAAACTCAATATAAGAGTTACATAGTGAATATTTGAGATAAATAAATAATAATTTATAAATTTTAATAATTTCCGATAAATAAATAATTTATGAAATCAATTAGCAACAAGAAAGATAAAATAATGCCCATAAAATAAAAGGGTGCTTTTTTTAATGACGATTATATATATCTTGACAATTCATTAACTTTAAATTACATTTATTTGCAGATATATATATCATAAAAAATAATTTCCATTTTAGGTTTTCAAGCAACTCAACAACTATTCTGATATAAAATAGGAAGGTTAAAAATTATTAACTTTAATTAAATTTCTTACTTTATATAACATAGATTCATTCCTATCAATTCACAATATCTGAAAATATATACAATAGCGCCTCCTCTTAGAATGCATCAAATTAATCCAGTAATAATAATCTTTTGATTATTATTTTTAATGTAAAATGAAAATTTTATCATAAGTAAATAAATAAACATTTTTAAAACAACGGTCATCCTAAAGATTTGGGGGAGGCAGGGTGAAAGCAGAAGTGACTTTTTTTTATTCTGTGAAGTGAATGTAGATGAAATATTTCTAATGATATTTTTGTTTTTGGTGTTTACTATGTTATATCTGAAAGAAAAAAGTATTTTTCCTGTACTTAATGGAATACCACATCAATGATTAAAACTAATTTTCAACTATTTTTATTTTTAAAATACTTCATTTGAAATACATTTTAGAACACATTTAAGAAAATGTAGTTAAAAAAATTATACTAATAGGATCTGTTAGCAATTTCAAACGGAGATCTAACCGGCCCTCACTACACCTTTAAAGTATAAATAAAAAACAATCACTCTGAAATTTAATCTACTATTTCACTAGTTTTTCATATTAGATCAGGCATAAACAATTCATTTATATTCACAGGTATTAACATAAGACACGTGGTTTGATTAAGCGTCGATTTTCAATAAATAGTAAAAAATATATCCATTTCGACTATAAATATCAGAAAGATATTCATCGATTTGCTGCTCTAATTAATCTCATTAGTCGTAATCATATTACAAAGCTGCGTAGAATTAAATAACCGAGCGTACAATTTCATGAGGAATTTCACTTCATTTTATGTCATTCAGGTGTCAAATGAGATGCATAACATCGCCTCTCTCAAGTTTTGACATCAATTCCTTCGTTAATCGCTTTTCCGAAGGTTCTGAAGGAAGACTGAAATCGATATTTGACGGTTTCTATGCAACATTAACGTGACATCTCTCATTCAAAATTGATGATGTGGAAATTGTATTACGCTTTGACGGGAAGCTAGAACGCTATCACTAACGGAAATAGCAATTTTATCTAAATGAAATATATTGACTTATTGGCATTTAGGTACATCACGTATGATAATAAAACGAAAAAAAAGTTTCATAATTAAATTAAAGGATATTTAAAATGTATAATTCAAACATTTAAAAAAATGTAAATGGGCATATACAACTAAATTATTTGCAGAATCTATAAAATTTAAACTGGGGAAGTGAGAGAGAGAGTTTACGCATTTATAAATGTATTCGTACATTTACGCACTTATTTGCATTCAATCATATTTTGAGATTAACATTAGATTGCCCAAGGAAGTCATTTTGACTGCTTTTAATTTCAATTAGAAAAACAATCTCATATTTAATGCACAATTTCTTAGAATTTTTTTAGAATATATTTTTTTCAGAGTGAAGTAATTTTTTTTTATTTTTAAAGTTACTAATAACTTGTTATATGACTGTAAATAATATAAAAACAATTTTAAAAGTTAATTTTAAACAAATTTTTTCACTCATAAGTTCCAGTGTTTCTAGTTTTAAAAAAAAACCTTGTTAATCAGCCATCGTTAAATAAGACATTTCAATTGGTAATGAAATAAAAGGCTTCCACTTGCTTTATACCTAAATACAAAAATTAAATTAACATTTTATAAATTATGTAAAACCTGTTTAAGCTGCATTGTAAGGCTGCGCAAATTAAAACATTGTAACTGAAGATAAACATCACATTGCTCGTGCAGAAGCATAGTTACATAAGCCCATTTATTTATAGGCTGCTCTATTAATCCAGACTTTTAAAACACATTCGAAAAGTATTTTCAAATTCTCCTTTAAAACAGATTTAAAGGAAAAGAAACCGCCTAAATCAAATTGTAATGATCTTTATACAGATATCAACAGTAACTTATATCAATATCATCTTTAAAATGTATCTAAAATATAAAATGATCAATTTAAAAATTAAAATGATGGAAAGTCTGTTTTTTCCCCCAAATAAATCAATTAAAACGGCGATGATATCTGCATATACTTAGTTTTACTTTGTTAATATATATTTTCTCTCTCTTTAGTATGCATTAATGAAATAACAACTTGATTTTTTTTGTGCATTTGAAAAATAAGAGTTGTATAATACACGGGTAATATTTTAGAAAGCATTAAAATGCAAAATGGAATTATAGGATCACTTACATGATTTATTAATTTCCCCATTCTTTCTCATTCATTCAAGCATGCACTAATGTATTAATAATACATGTACATATTTAAAATTATATTCTTTTTCTTTCTTTTTTTTTTTTTTTTTTTGAAAAAAAGTGTAATAAGAAATCGAATTAAATTTTACGAAGTGTTAACATTTTAATAATTTCTAAGTATCTGATAAAGTTCTCATTAAGTTTTTTCACAAAGTAATGCCGAATGCATCTGTAATGAGTTGTGAGATATACCAGTGGTCTTCAAACTGTGTTCCATGGAACCATTTGGTTCCACGAGTCACAACATAAAATAGGAAAGAAAATTATAAATGGGTATGCAAAATGGAGTCACACGTACTCTGAAGTTTTTATAATCACATGTATCAAAAGCTCATCCCAGTCATTAAATCTAAAACTTTTATTCAGAATTAATAACGTTATCTTGTAATTTTTTTTATTATGTGGTATGATTAAAAAGTACTAAAACTTTTTATCTTCTAAGTTCTACCTACTAGAATTCGAATATTCTATTGTTTGCTATATAAGATTCCGCGAAATAATTTTACACTCGTTAGTGTGATATTTTGCCCATCTAAATAGTTTGCTAACAGAAAATACACCTCTTTATATTTGTGGCGAAAAACACTTATAATGAAGAGGAGGGAACAAATTACCGACATATCAACAGATTCGACATTAATTTCAAATTTAAGTAAGAACATCTTATCTTTAGGTTACAAATTCATGCAAAATACACAGGATTTCTCACACAGCAATACACATTTTAACGCCGTTCAGAGCAACGTATTTAAGTGATAAATACATCTGAATGGAAGTAGCTACAAAAACATAATATTAAAAAATATATTAAACTCAGAATATGAAATGCAATTGCAAAGAATTTCATTTAACATAGATTTTGACAGTTTGTGTTAAATACGCAAACACAAGTTACTAAACAGGATGCATTGGTAGTTAATACTTGGATCAAAAAATAATATTATTTTAATAAATTTCATTAAAATAACACTACTTTTTTAATTACAAATACAATATATTTTTTCATTTTCCTTATATATAGTACCACAATAACATGTTGATCTATATATATACTTTAAATGTATTTAAAATGTATTCTATGAGTCGTTCCTTGAAGACACTAAATTGTGTTAAGGGTTCCATGAGTCGAAAAGGTTTTAAGAACACTGAAATATACTATGTAAGAAATTATAGTTTCAAGCACTTTTGTGTTTTTCAATCATTTTATAAGCAATGTTTACTGATCTATAAGGGCCTCTAAGCTTCTCCCTCAATTTAGAGGAGAAAGAGAAAGCCAAAACACTAAAATTTGCCAACAACGTGAAATGAAATTTCAAGTGACACGTTAAGCAAATAGATAAGAGGAAATATTTCTTGTTCAAAGCAAAAAGGAAATTTATAGTGGAATTCAAAACATGGAAATATAAGAAATATATGGCCTTAATTCTACAAATTATAATATATCATACGACTTTTTTATTATGATTCTTTATATTTCGGGAGAATTATATATTTTCTAAAAAAATATGTTAAGAACTTTATCATCTCAATTGTAGTTGTCTTTGAAAATTTAGTTGAAAAGGCACGTTAAGTTAATCTTTGAAAAAAATATATTTCTGTTACATCATGGGAGTCTTACTTGAAAATAAATTATGTCAAATTAAATATAGTTTCAGTCAATAAAAAAAGCGTATTTCAACCAATATCTGAACCCATTCGACGTTTTTGATTTAAAAAAAATATTTTTTATGAAATCGTGTATTCCTTCTGTAATAATTCAAAGTTATATAACATTTGCTAAAAGATACAAGAAAAACAAAATTACCTAACCATTCTAATGCGATTTATAGACAAATATGTGCTGAATAGAAACACATATTCAACATTTTGCTTATGTATACATTTTTGTTCGCATAAAACTGGAATGCTTCTAAGACCTTACATTCCATTTGCAAAGCCCAACTTCATTTTTAAACGCATGTCTTTTATGGTTGCTAGTTTCTTTCATTTATATAAAATAAATATCACTTAAGTATTTCTCTGTTTTGTGATGTTTCAAATAATAAATATAATTTTTTTAGTAAAAATTTATTATCAAAATGAAATTTAAAATAATCATTAACTTTAATTATTTAATAGAAAAGGGGATTTGTATTTTGTAATTGATTTTAAAAGCTAGAAATATTAACATAAAATGAAAAGTTGTGAGAAAAAATTAACAAGACAAAAAATAGATATTGTAGAATTTTGCAGAATGTAGTACCAAATGATAAATAGCTGCATTTTATCACTGTTTAAAGCTGTATTTCAGTCAACTAACACTTAAGATATTTATTTATTTTTTTTACATTGATCAAAGAACTCAATAATTTTCATCAAATAATGTAAATAATTCAATAACCAAGCAATAACCCAAAGCGCAAATATTAAAAAAATAAATAAATAAATAAAACGGATTTTTTCAAAAATTTGCAAGCGCTCTTTTTAAAAAAGTCAAATTTGTTTTTGAAAAAAATTATTGTACCATTAAATGGATTCTTATATAATATAAGATATAAAGCTCTGTTAAATTATTTTTTTTTAATCTCGCAAAAGAGGAACACTAAAAACCGAGAGAAATGTGCTTTGCACTTTTATTTTTTCTGTGAGTTTTGAGACATATTTTTGGTTTAGGAACCAATGTTTGCTATATCGGAACAGAAAGAAAAATTAATTTTTCCCAGTGAAATATTTTTACTATAAAAGTAATGTGTGTCTTATGCAGCTGTTCTTCGTACATCTCTATAATAAATTGCACTTATGAGAGCACTTGTTCTGACGACTTGAAGCAAGAGATTCAACAATCATTCTTTAATTGCATGTCTTCAGTATTTCTTCTTTCCTTACTCTTTTCATCACTAAAAATATGTTAGAACTTTTTTTTTGTAATTATTTCAAGGAACTCTCGTTCACAGAAAAACAAATCTCATTTCGTGATACGTGTGAAAAATGAAATGACATGATTCAAAAATAAATTGCGAATGTTTTCGCGTACACGTTTATTGTAAAACATGAATGTATTTTTTCAAAGTACTTGGAGACTTTTCTTGACATTGATTTTTCGTAAGCTTGCATGTTATACTCACCAACAATTGCAAATGAAGAAAAATAATTCGTTACTTTCCTATTCACTTAAAATGGTAATAAGGCTGATATATATTAGCTGTTGTTTTCTTAAGAGGAGCATAAATACGAAAACTTCATTTTGAAATGAATAATAGAGAAAAAATATTTCTCAGGGAAATATTTTCTTTGAAGTCGATTTTCTAATTATTTAATTAGAAAAAATGATTGTTAAGTTTTAAGAATGAAATGTATTTGTCATTTCATGAAAAACAAAAAACGTAATTGATAGTTAAATTTTTCCATTAAAATCTAATCGAGTGAGAAAAATTTATTTTCGAAACTTTTAAATATTAAAAAAAAAAAATTAGAATTAATACCGCTTAAGGATCGTACAATTTTAATACCAAACATAAGGGCTTATTTTTACGTTGAAGAAAATTGTATAAAAATAAATGTACTATAAAATAAACTCGTTAAAAACAAACTACCTCCACTTAGAGACGTCTTAAGGCACGGGCCAACTAGATCCGGGTCCAGGGTCGTAGGTTGGCCCTACTTTTACATAAAGGCCCAGGACTTCAAAATTCTTAACACATCACTGCATTCACTTGCATAATAAATAATCTGTTACTGTCACGGGATACGTAAAATGTTAAGTAAAATTTTTATCGCTTGTAAGAAATGATATTTGTCATGCGTTGAATTCAAATTTTCCTGGCGGAAATTACATGGCTGGTACAGAAAGCAGAACCTCAGTTCATAATTTTGACTGGAGCAGGCATGAAAAATTTTAAATATTAATTTTCTTATAACAGATTCATTACCAAATACATTATAAAAATATGCTAGTTTACAATTTCTTACAATATATTTTCTATTGGAAGATAGAATTTTTCAAACCTAGATTTTCTTCAAATTTGCTTGGTTAATAAGTTTCAATATAATTCTAAATAATTATGGACACAATAAAATATTTTCAGGCCATAACATGTTATTGGTGTTAAATTTTGATTAACTCAAAACATATAAATACGAAGGCTATTTTTAAAGTAAGGTCTGTTCCCATGCATAGCTCCCTAGTTCGCGCGTGCGCCGCAACGAATTTCTGCATCATTGAACAACATCCTTTGCGAACTAGAGTTTTTGATAGTCATCTGAACGATGGAATTATAGAATCAATAAATACTAAAACCTTAACTCAAAATCCTGCAGACTTTGTTTCTAGGGTTTGCAGTGCAGAAGAATTGTTGAAAAATAAAAGATTATGACATATATATATATATATATATATATATATATATTTAGGTCCACAAGGT